>CM052884.1:91657293-91676876 GCA_028534135.1 Potos flavus
GTCTTCAGGCTCTTTGGTCTACTCCTGTCTCCCTTCTAGTTTCTTTATCCTTGTAAATTTATATCTGTTTTATGTCTTTACTGCCATTTTAGATTTTAAAAGGGAACAGAGGTAAACCCATGTGTTTTAAACCTGCCATATTTAACTGGAAGTCTATTTGCTATATTTAAATAAAAACGTTTAACAGGTAGCTCCCGAAGAGCGCAGAGAGGAAGAGCTTAGCCTTCTGAGCCCTATCCCGCGGATGCCTGAACAACCCATCTGATTTCTCTGCCTCGATTTTGCTGCTCACTTTCCTCAGCTGTGCCAGGGTGAAGGCGAAAGCACAAAGGTCTGGGTTCAAATCCTGACTCCTCCATTCACTGCCCCATGACCTTATCACATCCACTCTCGTAACTGCTGCCCCTGGAACCAGTTTCGCCAGAGAGAGGCCCAGCGAGTGTCGTGGAGATGCTTCTAACTGTAAAGCACCGAACCTGAGGATGTTGGATTCTGTTTCCTGGGTCACCACACGCCGCCTTGGTCTGCTGGTGCCCCAGCACCCCCACACCAAAGTCACAGGAGGCAGAGCCCCGGCCCCTTAAGCCCTCAGGCATTCTGTAGTTCCCATGCGTGACAATCAGAGGAAACCAGAAGCAGCAGCCCGGGCAACAGCGAGGGACCAGAAACTCAGAAAGATGGGGAGTCCAAGAACCAAGTGGGCGCTTTATTAACCCGGCAGAGGGGTGATTAGGCTGGCCAAGCACCCCCTTACCAAACCGTCCACTCTACTCAGGGGGCCAAGAGAGGCAAAACTGCAGGACCCAAGCCCTGGACACCGGAGTCCAAGCTGGGCAGGGGCACGGCCAAGGATGGGACTGGAGGCCGGGGTTGGGCCCGAAAGGAGCTAGGAGCCCCCCTCTCCTGCTACCCTCTCCCTGAACAGCTCTGGTTTTTCCTGGAGTCAGGAAGCCACGAGGCCCACATCCGCTGCGGTCTGGAAAGTGATCCCATCCCCAGGCAGCGGGGAGGCCAGGAAGGGCCAGAGCCAGACAAGGACCCAGCGGGGACCCAGGGCCGCCTGCAAGTTGTGGCAAGGGCCCAGGTCATAAGAGTGCTGGCCCCGAGCCCACTCCCACGTGGTCTGGCCCCGCAGCAGCAGCATCCCATGGAAGAGCAAACCAGCCCCGCACAACAGTGCACCTGCCACGCACGTGTCGGTCACAAAGGCCAGGGCAAACTGCGCCAGAGACACTCTGCCTGCAAGGAGAAAGCAAGAGGGTCAGGGGGCGGCTGCGGGCCCAGCCCTCCCAAAGCCCAGCTCCTGCCCTTCCTCCACTCCACTTGGGGAGTGGGGAGTGACTGCTCGATGGGTCTAATAGGGTTTCTTTCTGGGGTGATGAAAATGCTCTGGAATTAGACAGCGGGGATGGCTGCACCACACTGTGAAATGTACTAAATGCCAGTGAATGATAGACTGGGAAGTGGTTAAATGATGAATTTCGTGTTATACGAATTCCACTTCATTAAAAAAGAGAGGCTATGTGGGGAAATGCCAAGCGGACTCAGGAGGCTAAAGGAAGTGGATTCCATCTGTTTTAATTAAGTGATATCATGGGTGGTGTCTGAAGGCCATATTTGCTAGGCGAAGAGGGGAGAAAACATTCTGTCTGAAGCTCCAAAGGCAGGATGGGGAGGCGCCTGTGAGACGAGTATGTGGATGGTTCTGGAAGCTCAGGAGAGAAGCCCAGGCCCGACATGCAGATCTGCAGGCGGTTGGCATAGGCGGTTCCAGATCCGCCAGAGTGTTGAGTGGGATGGGAGCAGCGCCACAACCTCGGCATCAGGAGACCGGGTCCTTTGGGACCCGATCAAGAAAAGAGAGAGAAACCAAACATTTAGGAGGAAACCCTGCAGTACGAGCTGCTGGACACGCCCAGGGTACAGCTTTTCCAGGAGGTGGGAGGCCAGCAGTTTTATGAGGCAGAAAGGTCTTGGGAAGCAAAGAGAACTCCAAAGGGTCCTCTGGGCTTTGTGGGGACAGAGGCATTCTCAGGAGGGGAAGGGGGGCAGAAGCCAGTTTGCAGGTACAGGAGTCGGTGGGAGGTGAGCAAAAGCAGCCAATGAGCCCAGGTAAGTCCTTCCAGAAGCGTGGCTCCTAAGAGAAGAGCCAGAGGCAAGAGCTAGGGAGGGGGAGGATGTGGGGTGAGGAGAGGGTTTGTACAGGTGGGAAAAGCCAGAGAAAGCCGGTGGAGAGGGACTGGGTCGCCAGGAGGAGAAGCAGGCCACAGTGAGGCTTCCGAGCAGGGACAAGGGGCCAGACACCAGGAGAAGCTGGCGGCAGTCAGCCTGGCTTCGGATCTGAGGATGGGACAATTCTGGAGGTACCAACTGACATTTTCTCTGTGATGGATTTCAAGAGAGGTGGGGCCTTGGAGAACAGGAAAGTGGGAAGGTCAGAGCCACAGTCGTTAGGGGGAGCAAGCTGATGAGAAACCAGGATGGCCAAGCACGAATGAGGGCCGGTTGGGGTCAGCGGCCATGAATGCGCCATGGGACCAACGGCCACGAAGCACCGGCTCTCGGCAGCCAGCGGCAGACACAGAAAAGACAGGAAGGCCCCGTGGAAGACGGAACCAAGAGGGTTGAGATGTTGGCAGGAGAATGGTGGAATGAGGGTTCTAAGCTGGGTGTGGGAGCAGTGAAGAGGGAAGGTGCTGCCGGACAGAAAGGTGAGGGCCAGGAGCTCACAGAGCAGGCGTCCCAGAGTTCGAGTAAGAGCTGGCTAGACGGAGGGGAGGTGGGGAGCAGAGAGAGAGGGTGACTGGCTCACAGCGTGACTTGGGAGGTGACACACTTTGGCCTCTGACAAGGTGTAGGGTGAATGTGGGAGTAGGCGAAGGAAGTCGCATGGAGAGAAGGTCAAGAAGCTGAACGACTGGGGCGCTGAGTGGGCCATTCACCCAGACTTCCAAACACCCACGATTTCAACAGGGCCCAGGGCTCAAGAAGGCAATGGCTGCAGAGGGGTGCGGTGCAGGGAGGTACGGCTGGAGGGCCTGCGTCTCCGCAGAAGCAGGGGGTCATCGAGGAGGCAGAGGAGGGCTGCTCAGGAGGAAGTGTGGTCAGAGCAAGACACTGACAACACCACTGGGCCTCCCAAGGCCTTCCCCCAACCCCCCCGGGCCGCAGAGAGGGGCCCCGGAACAGAGCTGGGCTTGGACAGGTTGAGGAGACACAGCGACTATTCAGAGTGGTGAGGGAGTTTAGTGACTGTGGGACAAGGTTCCAGAGGGGACCGTGGAGGGGTCAGGAGGAAGGAGTCAGGGGAGAGAAAGCATTGCAGGGGGAGACAACAAAGTATTAAAAAAAAAAAGTGGGGCTTTTATCTCGGGGAGGGGAGGGTGTCAGAAGAAAGAGGAATAAATGTGTTATCCAGAACATGGCCTCTCAGTTAGCCTCCTGATCCGTGTCTTCGCCTCCCAACTTCCAAAGACTGGAGCTTCCCTCTGCCTATAACTTTCACTGGCTCCCCACTGTCCAGTCAAGTCAGGGCTCCCTCTCTTCATACCAGCATTCAGGGATGGTCTCCACCATCAATGCCTTTGTTCAGGCTGCTCCCCTCGCTTAGAATGCTCCCTCCCCATCCCAACCCAGCCCCCCCCCCCAACTCCCACCAGTCCTTCCTTCTCTGCCAACACCTAGAATCCTTGCCTGATTCTCCTGGCCAGAACTCTGTACCTGTGTCAAGGCCCTGTATTTTACAGTACTGCGCACCCAGTCGAATCCCAAGGCTGCCCTCACCCCCCCCCCATAAATGACATTGGAACTGGGTCGCCAGGACGTCACCCGGAGAACCAGCCGGAAATCGCCTCCCCCACCAGCGCGGCCCGCTGCAAGGGCCTCTGCCTCTGTGGGCGCCTCCCAAGCTCCCCACCTGTGAGCAGCATGAGCCAGGGCAGCAGGAGGAGGGCGGCAGTGTGGAGGGGCGCGTGGGCCCGCAGGAGGGCAGACAGGGCCGGGCCCAGCAGCACAGACACGTGGAGCAGGACGCCCGCAGCATGAAGCAGCAGGCACAGGAAGGGCCGGTAGTTGCGGAATCCCACACAGCGGCCCAGCAGGCGGCAGTGGTGATCCCGGCGAAGGACGCAGACGCGACAGGCGGAGCAATGCCCACTGCGTGGCGGCACCTGGCTCTGGCACTGGTAGCAGTAACTGCAGGGAAGGAACCACAGCGTCAGTTCCGCCAGCAGCTCTGAGCGCCCCCCATCATGCCCTCTGGGCCTCGGAGCCCATCCTGGGGAAGCAGGCACAGCCACTGCCCTGCCTGCCTCAACTCCATCCTACATAAACGCGGCCGAACACCCCTTCCTGGGCCCTTCTAGTTCTAGCGCTGCGGGTCCGAAGGCTCTTGCGGCTCCGACAGCCCACTCCTAAGGCCTTTCTCTGGCCTCCACCATCCAGGAGCCAACTTCTCCCTTCCTCCGTGGTCACCACATTGGTCCAAGTCACCAGGAACTCTCCCCTGGATTACCGCATCACTCTTAACTACTCTCCCTGATTGATTCCAGCTCTGGCTCCTCCTGGTATCGTCTCACCCCAGCGGCCAGGCTGGTCCTTAAAAATCTAAGTCGTGCCCTCCTCCTCTACTCAAAACCCTACAATGGCTGTCCATCTCACTGCCAGGGAAAAGCAAAGCCTTCAGTGTCCTACAGGGTCTATCTCTACCCTCCCACCCCTCCCTTTCACTCCACACCAGCCACACTGGCCCTCTTGCTGTTCCTGGAACATGCAAGGCACATAACTGCTTCACTCTGCACTGTCTTCCCTCTACCTGGAACGCTCTCCCCCAGATGCCCACATGGCTAACTCCCCCACATCCTTAAAGTCTATGCTCAAATGCCTACTTCGACTACCTTATTTAAAACTGCAACCTGCACACCCTTTACTCTGCCCTACTTTTTGTTTCCATACCATCTTCTAACATTCTATATAATTTCCTTATTTATAGCTTATCACCTGCCTCCTTCCCCCACTGAAATCAGCTCCAGGAGGTTATTTTATTGGACCTCCAGTGGCCGGAACAGTACCTTGCACATAGGAGGTGCTCATTAAATATTTGTAAGTGAATGAATGATATTTCTTCTGGATCTACCATCCCAGGCTGTAAAAGAGTGATCTGGCTCTAACAAGCGGATCCTATCGTAACCTGGTTCTAACATCTTCTGGTCCTAGGGCACCTCCCCCTGTCCAAGGCTCCTGCTTCCCGCACCCCAACCCACAGCTCCCGCGCCCCACTCACGCCCAGCCCTGGCCCAGACCGCGGCCGGCCAGCATCACGCCCCGGATGCTGGGGTCTGAGCGCAGGAAGAGCCCCACGTTGCCCAGCAGGTTGAGCAGCTGGAAGGCGGCCAGCACTAGCTGCAAGGCCCGAGCCAGGGGTCCCAGCGGGGGCGGCCCGGGACCCAGAATCAGTACATAGGCCAGCTCCAGGCCCACAGCCGCGGCCCACAGCCCGGTGAGCACGAGAGGCAGCCGCGCAGGAGCCCCCTCCGCGGTCCCCACCGCCCAGGGCTGCCCCATAGCCTGGACCCCCTGGCAGTCGGATCCCGAGTACCCCGCCGCTTCCGTATTGGGGCGGGGATAGGGGCAGACGGACGCCTGCTACCACCAATAGAAGCTCCGAAGGGAGTTTGCGGTCACAGGGAGCTGCCGGCAGACGCAGACATATGATTGGACGGCCGCCTGAGCCTCGGAGAAGCTTGTAATCCCGTTGGCGCTAGAGCCGGGTAGGCTGCACGTTGTAGCCACGCCCACCCACGGAGCCCCTCCCCTCCCGCAGAAGCCCCGCCTTCTGGTCTTGCTGGCTGGTTTGGAGGATTGAGTTGCAGTCTGGGTGGCGTTGGGGTTTCCCGGCTCAGCACATTCCCCCTCAGCCCCCAGCCGCCCCGATATTAATAGCCCTGCACCAGCTCATCCAGCTGGCCTGGAACCCCTCCCCATGCTCGAGTGTCTCCATCCCCCCAGAAAACATTCAAACAGGTCTGCGCCTCGGTGTTTCTGACTGTGAAATGGGAATAGGGTTCCCTGTTTCCCACCTGCGCGGCGCAGGGAGAGGGTCAGAAGGAGGCCTAAGGGGCAGCTTCTAGAGCGGCCTACAGTCACTACTATTATCGTTATCTCCGTTGTACACGTGAGGAAACAGAGAGGAACGTGGCTTTCTCACGGTCACACAGCGCCCAAGAGGCGGAGCCGGAACGGGAACCCCGAATCTCCGCCATGGGATCCACCCCAGCTCTCCCAAATCCTGCAGTCCCCTGGTCCCAGGGCAACCTCTCGCCTGGTCCCGACCAGAGCGCCCTCGCCCCCATCCGGCCCCACCCTCCTCCCCCATATTTAGCGCGAATCCGATCCGGGGCTGGGCCAGGCGCTACTTAACGCGGCCCCGGTGTTCTGGAGAGCGCCGAGCGGAGCGGAGCCAGGAGCCCTAGCAAGATGATGATGGTTATGCAGCCCGAGGGTCTGGGGGTCGGGGAGGGGCCCTTCGTGGGCGGCGGCGGGGGCGGCGAGTACATGGAACAGGAGGAGGACTGGGACCGCGACCTACTGCTCGACCCGGCCTGGGAGAAGCAGCAGCGGAAAGTGAGTGCTCACCCATTTTCCGATGGCAAAACTGAGGCCTGAGAAGCCGGGCGATTTGTCCTTGGCATCTCAGCAAGTTGGGGGCAGAGCCCGTCTAGACCCAGAGTGCCACTCCCTAGCCCGGGCTCTGCCCATCAATCCTCTGCAGTCTTCCAGAGCTGGAAGAGAGGGCTGGGAGCCCTCAGGAGGGGTTTAGGATAACAAGGAGAGTTTCTGGGGTCCCCACCCCTCAGGAGTTCATCACCCCGGGTCCACTGTCCCACTTCTGCTGGTGAAAAGGGGTTGGGTGAAGCCCAGGACGTCCAAGTTCGGGAAGTGTGGGGAAAATAATCTTTCTCCCCCGACCCCCAGCTCTCTAGTTGAATAGCTTAGAGCCCACCCCGAGGACTGTGGGGGAGGAGAGAACCATCCCAGAACCCTTCCCACTCTCTCGTCTCTCTTCTCTCCACCCTGGGGGTCATTGCCACCCATCCCAATTGTCAAATGAGGAAACTGAGGCCCAGAAAGGGACAGAGATAGGACCCAAATCATATACTGCCAGAAAACAGGACCTCCCCCAACCTGAGGGTCTTTGCCCCTTGCTTGCCCCGCTCCTGCTCCTTCCCAAGCTACCCCTCCCCACCCCAGAGGCCCTAAGTCTGCTGAAAAGGCCACAAGGTCAAGGAAGAGGGGAGCCTGGGTCCCCTTACACAGTAACCTGACTCTCCGGCCAGATGGACTCTTTGTGCTGAGGCAGCGGCTTGGGGGAGCTGGAGTGGGGCACATGGGCAGCTGCTGCCCCGGCCCAGCCTTGAAGGGCACTCGGGCCCCCTCCCTGATCTATTTTCACTTCCAGAGTTTCCCAAGTGGAGGGGGCAGGACACCTGGGTTCCCAAAAGAGAAAATGATCCGGGCTGGAGTGAGGAGACTTTGGGGAGTGGCAGGCCAGGGGGAGGGAGGACTCTGTGAAGTCATTGGACCCTGCTGAGCCTTTGCCAACAGTGTGTGACTCCAGGAAAGGGCAGGGAACAGGAGCGCTCAGTGGAATTTGCGGGATCTGAGAATCCTAGGATTTAGAATCAGAGCAGCTCTGCTGGGTTGGATGACAGGAGGTGACCCCAGAGTCCCAGAGGCTCAGCTGACTAGGCTGGGGTGCCCCGGGTGACACGCTTCCCCTCTGGCTCCTCCTGCACCTGTCTCCAAGCAGGGCTGCGATCCTTGGGCCTGGCAGTCTCCCGATGATGTCATCCCTGCCCCTGGCTCCCGCTGCCATCTGCTCTGCGACAGCTCCTACCCCCACCCCACCCACCAGGTTTCCCTCAGATCCCGTTCCGCATGCCCTTCTTGAGACACATGCTAGTCTGTAACTTGCCTGATATTTTAACAAAATATCAGGAATACCCTTCCAACCCACCCTACAGCCACCCACTTCGTCCATTCATTCAACAGCGGCACAACCTAGATGTTCTGTAAATTCGTCAGCGTCTCTGGAAGTTGGCCATCCCAGAGTTTCTTTCTCCTCCAACCTGAGTATCTCTGTACTCAGCTTAGCCCGGCTCTACCCCTGCCCTTCCCCCGGGTGCCTCGGAGCACTCCCTCCTGCTCCTGCCTGATGCCAGAGTCCTCCTGGTTCAACCTCATTCCAAAACGTTCCTTTGGGATTTCTTAGGGAGCTCCTCCTCTGGGCCAGGCACTGTGTCCGGGGTCAGGACTTCAGCAGGAAAGAAAATAAAGCCTCTAACTCAGGAAGCTCATACTTCAGCAAGGAAGAGTGTTTCTATCCCATCCCTCTGACCCTGCCCCATTCCCCTCCCTGAAACCCTCCCTCACCCCTCCCCGCCGCCACCCCTGCCACCCCATCCCCCCATCCTAGTCGCCCCCTTCTCACGTCTCCCTCCTGCTCTGCCAAGCCATTTGCCTCCACTCTGCCACCAGAAAGAGCTTTCTAAAACACGGTTCTGCCCACCTCCCTCTGCCCGAAAGCTTCCCTGATGCCCCCCTGCCCTCAGATCAAGTTGACACTCCCTGGCTTAGCACCCGAGACCATGCATGACCTGGCCTCCGCCGCCCCTCCGGGCTGCCTCTGGCCTCTTATACCCCAACACCCCCAGCTTCATTCCAGCAGCACCCAGATAGCCACTAACCTAGCAACTGTTTCTCACCGCCGAGCACTTGCCTGTGTGGCTGCCCCTGCCGGAAATGCCCTTGCCTGCCCTTCTCTGTCCGAATAATTCCTGGTCTTCCATTGCAGCTCGGATCAAATATTAGCCTTCCCCAAGAGGTCCGCCGCCCATTTTGAAGAACTCCTTCCCTCTTCTCCCTGACACTGGTCTGTGCCAGCATTTCTCAGACCAACATGACCCTTTGACTGACCGTGAGCTCCTTTAGGGCAGGGACCCCATCTCATTAGGTCATGTTTGTCACATGAAAGAATGCCCTTTCCTCCACCATGGAAGCCCCACCCAGTCCCGCCTTTCCCCCTGCTTTATCTAGACCTAGAGCATCTCAGACTCCAGGGTTGGAGGGAACTACAGAGACTCCAGCTGCCTTCTCCTGTGCTTGGGGCCCCATCAAGTAGTGCTCAGCACTTGCTTGTACACCTCCAGTGACGGGAAGCTCACTCCCTTTCTTTAGCAATGACAGTCCCTCAAGTATTTAAAGCATCATCTTTCATGACCAGCTTCTAGGGCACCTGAAAAAACGGTCTCAGGGAGGGAAGCTGGCTGAGGGAAATAATCCCAAATGACTTCCAGGGCCATCTCCCAGGATTAATGGCTTTGTGGTGGGGGAATGCTCTGAATTCTAGAATCCTACCAGATTGGAGGAAGAAGGACCTTGGGACATCATGAAGTCTGGCCAGTTAGTTGTACAAATGAGCCCGAGAAAGGGCAAAGTGTATACTCCAGGTCGCAGCGGGTGAGCATCTCAGCTGGGCTCGGAGCCCAAGGAGAGACTCTACCAAGGGCCTTACAGCTGATGGCAGAACGCAGGGTTTGAGGGCTTGGTAGGTTGGTGGAACTTGTGTATCAGGCTGCAGGTCATCCCCATCCCCAGTATACACAGAGCTGCACAGCAGCCCTCCCGTCCCAGATGGAGGCTGAGGCTGACTCTGGGGAGAGGGGAAAGGCAGTCACCTCCGGAAACTGGGTCAGCCTGGTCCTTGCGCCCAGCCGGTCCTCTGTGACTTACAAAGCTCTTGTACCCTCACAGTCTACTTGGAGGCCAGTTCACAACCTCTCAGCCCTGGGAGGTCAGCGGGGCTGAGAGGACAATAATACAGGTGCACAATCCCTCAGACAGAACCCTCAGAACTGGGTGTGCTTCAGTCCTGGATTTTGCAGGCGTTAGAAGGGCAGTGTCACCCCGCCTCGGCCCTTGTGTATCAGAGGGTCCCACACTTTGGAGCATATGCTTTACAATTTTCTAAAACCCCCTCCAGGGCTTGAGACTGGCCACAGCCAGCGTGCCCCAAGTCCAGACTGGGACCTGTGCGGGGCCTCGAGCCCATTTCTCCTTTTCCAGGAGAACGAAAGCTCAGAGAGAAAAGGGGACTGGTCCTGGACACACGGCACGTTGGTGGCTGAGCCAGGACTTGACTCCGAGGCCAGGGCTCTGAGCTTGACCCCGATGTCCCCCAGACCCAGGGCTGGGTCTGAGTGCTGCCCTCTGCCCCCAGACCTTCACTGCCTGGTGCAACTCACACTTGCGCAAGGCCGGCACCCAGATCGAAAACATCGAGGAGGATTTCCGCAATGGCCTCAAACTCATGCTGCTCTTGGAGGTCATTTCAGGTGAGGAGTGCAAATCAAGGCCCAGGGACCCCAGGACCTAGGGGAATCCAGGGAGCGGGGTGTGCAGGGGGAACACGACAGCCCCGTGCATGAGGGGACGTGGTGGGGGAGGGGAAAGTTTGAGGACAGTGTCTTCAGCTTCTTCTTGTGACTTTTGGCCCCTGACCTCTCCCCTTGACACCCAGGAGAGAGGCTGCCCAGGCCAGACAAAGGCAAGATGCGCTTCCACAAAATCGCCAATGTCAACAAGGCCCTGGACTTCATTGCCAGCAAGGGGGTTAAGCTGGTGTCCATCGGCGCTGAAGGTGCGCAGGGGGCGGGAGGAGGCCTGGGAGGGGAGCAGAGGGCCATCCTGATGTTGGCACGTCACTTCTGGGAGCCTGTCTTCTCAACTGCGGGGTTAACCGTCCGTGCCTCCTAGGAGGAACTGTTAAGGGGCAAATGTACCAGCTCTGGCCAAGGGCCAAGGAATGGAGCGGGGGAGGGAGGCAGCCAGATGGAACCCGCCCCCATCCCCCGCCCTGCAGAGATTGTCGACGGGAACCTGAAGATGACCCTGGGCATGATCTGGACCATCATCCTTCGCTTCGCCATCCAGGACATCTCTGTGGAGGGTGAGTGGCGGGGAAGCCGGGAGGGCGAGAGGGTGGCCCAGACCCCTCCCCAGCTGACACTTGTCCCTATCCCCGCCCAGAAACCTCCGCCAAGGAAGGCCTGCTCCTGTGGTGCCAGCGGAAGACGGCGCCCTACCGCAATGTCAACGTGCAGAACTTCCACACCAGGTCTGTCTGCAGTCGGCGAGCGCACACAGGCCCCTGCCGGGCTCTCCGGGCCACGCGCCCTGGGGGAGGGGCCCTCACGGCCAAGGTCCTGGAACGGTGTCTGAGAGCAGGAGGACTCAGTTGATGTCCAATTGAATCCAGGAGGGGGAGGGAGGATCCCTGAGGGAGAGCGCATTGGAGACATCCCTAGAAGGGCGTTCCGTTCACAAGGAACCTTGTGAGCAAAAACCTGGAGGCCCGAAACATCCAGAAAGTGGTTGGCCCAAGCACAGGGTATGGGAAGGAATCATGATGAGCTTGGAGGAGATGGTCCAAGTCTGGCAGCGAAGGGCCTCTGATGCCAAGCCGAGGAGTTTAGACTCCACTCCATCTCACTGATGAGGCTGTCCTGATGGGGACGCTCCTGGAGCGAGGGGAGGACAGGGCGTCAGCTTGAATCTGGGCCTGATCCCCCTTCTCGCCATCCAGCTGGAAGGATGGCCTGGCCCTCTGTGCTCTCATCCACCGACACCGCCCCGACCTCATCGACTACGCCAAACTGCGCAAGGTGGGCCTCTGCCGCCCCCAGCCCCAACTCCCCAGCCTCTGCCCTTGGCTGACACTTCACCTCTCCCTGCTTCCACCCACCTAGGATGACCCCGTTGGCAACCTTAACACCGCCTTCGAGGTAGCCGAGAAATACTTGGACATCCCCAGGATGCTGGATGCAGAAGGTGAGAGGAAGCCCCGCCCAGGCGAGGACTCCGCTTACCCCCCGAGGCACGGTCCAACCTCCACCCCTCCGCCTCTGCTCCTCCCTCCTCAGTCCGCCCTCTAGTAAGAATCCTTCCCGTCCCAGGCGCTCTGCCCCAGGAGCCCTCTGTCCTGCTCTCCTGCCCCTCTCCAGCCAGTGGAAGCAGCCTCTCCTGCCTCTTCCCTGGGGCGCCACCCTCTGCCTCATATCTCCGTCACTTGGGTCACCCCGGAGTATGGGAGCTCCTTAGGGGCAGGCCCTGCCTCTTGTCCTTCTGCCCAAGCAAGGCTCTAGTCAACTGAGGCAGCAAACATTTTCTGAGCACCGACTGTGTCTGGTGCCCTAGATGCGCGGGCACCAATGGCTGAGAACTTGGGGAAAAGACTGACAGATGGACCCACAGACCGATGGGATGGTTGGAGACACCAGGCAGCGTGGGCTGCTGCTTCTCGAGGGCTGCAGCATCTGCTCACTCGCCCCATAGAGGACAGATTCCTGGGCCCTGGGACAATCACAGAGGGCTTCAGGGAAGAGGCAGACTCTGGGTTTGGGGTAGCTGGCAGCTGGTGTCTATGACTAGATGTCTCCACCCCTCCTGTCTCAGGGAGCGCTCTGCCTGGTTAGGGGTGTGAGCCCATTCCCCAAGCCTGGCTTGGGCCAATAAATACCCCACTGCTGTCCCCTAGACATCGTGAACACCCCAAAGCCTGATGAGAAGGCCATCATGACCTACGTTTCCTGCTTCTACCATGCCTTCGCTGGAGCTGAGCAGGTAAGGGGGCCGCCGCTGCTGCTGCCTGGGCTGGGGATGTGGCGGCATCCCAACATTTGGAGGTGCTGGGCCCCACGTGGGTGGAAGTGCCACTGTCCCAGCTGCCTATACTCAGTCTCTGGGGAACTCAGGAGCAGAGACATCTGGCCTGGAAGCTCCCTCCTCATCTAAAAAGATGTGCTGCCCTATTTGCACGGACCCAGGTTTTAAGGGCTTTACAGGGGAAGGCTGGGTTGGGGTGCCTGCAGCAGCTTGTTCTAGTGCCCACCTTTTCCGACTCCCACGACAGGCAGAGACGGCCGCCAATAGGATCTGCAAGGTGCTGGCCGTGAACCAGGAGAATGAGAAGCTGATGGAGGAGTACGAGAAGCTTGCCAGTGAGGTGAGATGAGGCCAGAGAGGGCCCTTCCCCTTCCCGCACCGGTGGTCTCCCAACCCCGGCCAGCCCAGGCCTAGGCCTGCAGAGCCTCCCTCACCTCTGAGTGGCCTTGGCCTCCTCCTGCCTCCCCCTCCCCTCCTCACCCATCTCCTGCCCCTGCTTCTGCCTGTCCGAGCTCCTGGTTATTGACGGATTCACTGATCATTCATTTGTTCACTCCTTCCTTTATCCGTTCACCCATATTTAGGCAATCTCATGGCCCTTTGCTCTGTGTCAGCCTATATCGGTCCGTGACCAGGCTCACACGTTGACCATCCGACTCCTTCCCTGATTAGTGGGGACCCCCCTTCTGCTTGAGGCCTGGCCTTCTGGCCACAGCCCGGGTGTGGATGGCGAGGGGTGGGCGGGGTGAGCAGGCCAGCTCTGATCTCTCTGCGCTGCACCTGCCTGGCCTCGGCAGCTGCTGGAATGGATCCGCCGCACCATACCATGGCTGGAGAACCGTGTGGGCGAGCCCAGCATGAGCGCCATGCAGCGCAAGCTGGAGGACTTCCGGGACTACCGGCGCCTGCACAAGCCGCCCCGGGTGCAGGAGAAGTGCCAGCTGGAGATCAACTTCAATACCCTGCAGACCAAGCTGCGGCTGAGCCACCGGCCTGCCTTCATGCCCTCCGAGGGCAAGCTCGTCTCGGTGAGCCACCCCGGCTCTGCCCGCATCCTCCGGGCGACATGGGGCTCCGTGTCCCCATCTGTACAATGGGCAAACCATGCTGGAAGGCGCCTCTGCCTGCCCCACAGGACATCGCCAACGCATGGCGCGGGCTGGAGCAAGCGGAGAAGGGCTACGAGGACTGGCTGCTCTCGGAGATCCGACGCCTGCAGCGGCTCCAGCACCTGGCGGAGAAATTCCAACAGAAGGCCTCCTTGCACGAAGCCTGGACCCGGGGTAGGTACACCTCACGGGGCTTGAGTCTGTCCCAGGGGGGAGACTGGTATGGGAAGAGGGGGATCCTGGCAAAATGCATAGGTCGGGAGCAGGTGTTCTGCCAGGAAGGTGGGGACCTGTTTTCTAGAACCGCCCTGTCTTGCTGTGCAGCCAAGTCACGGCTCCTCTTTGGGCCCCAGTTTCTTCGTCTGTAAACTTGGGCCCCTGTCTCCTGGCTCTGGCCTTCTGTAGGTCTGCTCTGAGTCACTGGTCATGTAGCATTTTATTTGTACCTGTGGCAGGTGAGTCCCCTACCCTAACAGCACTTATGTTGGACTCAGTATATTGATGGCAGAATACTGCGTGGGTCAAATACATCACTCCGTATGAAAGCATTCATTCTGTATTCTATCAGAATGATAGAATGCCTAAAAATAACAAACTGCCTAAAAATAACGAACAGTTAGTAAAGAATTATGGGCATGAAGGATAACAATGGTTTGATATAACAAGAATTCTTTAAATATGCACCTATTTATGGGGCTCTGTGGAGGTTTCTGAATCTTTAAGCCTGGTAGTGCCTCTGCAAAATGCAGAAACATTCAATAAATAGTAGGGGCTGCGATTATTATTATTATCGTTTTGTTTGTGCAATGTAATTCTTTCTCAAAGCACTTTTACATTCATCATTCATTCGTCCAACAAATATTCCTAGAAGGTCTACCAAGTGCCAGGCACTGTGCCAGGCTCTGGGGAAACTGGTGGGCAAAGGAAACCAGGTCAGGGGCTCACTGGGCTCAGAGTCGTTGGGAGGTAGTTCCCCATCCAGGAAGATGCAAACTGTACTAAGGGCCACCCTGAGATGTGCCAGATCAGGGGTGCTGACATCATTTACAGGCCATGCCCAGGAACAGGAGTTTCACTTAACTTTATCACTCTGGCGTCTCAGAACAGACCCGCAGGATGGGCTGGGCAGGTGTAATCACCTGCATTTCGCAGATGAGGGAGGACTCTGCAGGGTCACCCAGCCCGGCCTGAACCCCCGGCTCCGGCCGGCCGTGGCCGCCGCTGGGTGACCCGAGCCGGGCCTCTCTCCGAGTAGGGAAGGAGGATATGCTGAGCCAGCGCGACTACGAGTCGGCCTCCCTGCAGGAGGTGCGGGCGTTGCTGCGGCGCCACGAGGCCTTTGAGAGCGACCTGGCGGCGCACCAGGACCGTGTGGAGCACATCGCCGCGCTGGCCCAGGAGCTCAAGTAGGCGTGGCCTGCTGCTGGGCCCGCCCCCCGGGGGCAACTCCCTTACCTGGTTTCGCCCCTCGCCCGCCCTGCTCCCCACTGCCCTCCGCAAGACCTCGTTCTCCCCAGTTCAGGAACCCCGCTTTGGTGCCACGTCTTTCCCCATCACCACTTGCCCTGCCCCTCCCCCCATAACCCTGTCCCCTTCGCGGCACGCACACTCTTCCCTACCCGTGTTCCTCCTGCCCCACCCCCGCGGCCTACCCCTAACGTGGAGGCCCCCTTCAGCTCCGGCCCGGCCTGCTAGCTCAAAATCTCCCCATCAGCCCTGGCTTCCCCACCTCTTCCTGTAAACCCGCCCCTTCTGGCATCATCCCACCCCCAACCCCCGCCCCCCCACGGAAGCTCCCCAGGGGCCTGGAGCTCCCTACCCAAGGAAGGCACCGGAAGCCCCACCTCCAGCCCCCAGGAATGAATGCCCTGCTTCGCACACACCTGCCTGGCTCCCTTGCGCCTATGCCGGGCACAGTTTCCAGTCCCAGGAGGGCACCTGGTGGGGGGGGAGGAATCTAGGCTGTGGTCCGACCCCCTCCCCATCCCTTTCTGGCCCCCAGTGAGCTGGATTACCACGAGGCGGCCTCAGTGAATAGCCGCTGCCAGGCCATCTGCGACCAGTGGGACAACCTGGGCACGCTGACCCAGAAGAGGAGGGACGCACTGGAGGTGGCTTTGGGGGCCAGAGAGCTGGGGGCTGGAGACTGGAGGCTGGTGCGGGGCCCGCTGGGCAGGCTGCTGACTCGCCGTCCCCGTGCCCCTAGCGGATGGAGAAGCTCCTGGAGACCATCGACCAGCTGCAGCTGGAGTTCGCCCGGCGGGCAGCACCCTTCAACAACTGGCTGGACGGGGCAGTGGAGGACCTGCAGGACGTGTGGCTGGTGCACTCGGTGGAGGAGACCCAGGTGGAGGCGGGGGTTCCGGAGCGGGGGCTGGACCGGGTGACAGGGAAGCGGGCCTCGACTCCCGTCAGCCCTTTGGAGGTGGGAGGGAAGCCCCAGTCCCCAAATGCTAGGCTGGGAGACAGGAGGCCCGCTGCAGACCCCCGGGGGGCGTGCGGGAAATGGAGGGTGCTGGCTCACGCTTCCCGCCGGCCGCTCCCAGAGCCTGCTGACTGCACACGAGCAATTCAAAGCTACGTTGCCGGAGGCTGACCGAGAGCGAGGAGCCATCCTGGGGATCCAGGGGGAGATCCAGAAGATCTGCCAAACGTACGGACTGCGGCCCAGCTCCACCAACCCCTACATCAGCCTCACACCGCAGGACATCAACACCAAGTGGGACATGGTCAGTGCTGCCCGTGCCCGCTCCCTGCCTCCCACCCAGCCCTGTGCGTCCTAACCACCTCGGAACCCCGGGTGTCCCGAGCTACGGAGACTCCAGGCCACCTTCGGATCTGGGGTCACAGCCTCCGTGGGGCCACTGGATACGTCACCCTGCCTCTCACGGCCTCCTCTGCAAAATGGCCCTAACAGTAGGGTTTTCCTGTCGGGCCTGATGTGAAGTAGAATTAAGCCTGGGGTGTGGACGTCTTTATAAAACCACCGCGGTTAGTTACCAGTTGTCTCATCGGCCCCATTTGACGATGAGGAAACAGGCCTGGAGGTTGTGTGACTTGCCCAAGAGCTTGTCCATGTGAGCCCGGACATCTTGGCTCAGAGCAGCAGGGGCTCTTCTAGGGGCTGGAGCCCATCTCCCCTCAAAGCCATCTGCTGGCTCCCGGAGCTGCCCCAGGCACAAGCACCCTTCTTCCTAGGTCCGAAAGCTGGTGCCCAGTCGGGACCAGACGCTGCAGGAAGAGCTCGCCCGGCAGCAGCTGAACGAGAGGCTCCGGCGACAGTTTGCGGCTCAAGCCAATGCCATTGGGCCCTGGATCCAGGGGAAGGTGGAGGTAAGGCTTGGAGAGGGGGGCCCATCTGGGGGAGTGAGGCCGGGGCCGGGGCCACAGGGAGCTGAGAGCGCTCATCCTGCCTGGGTCCCCCGACAGGAGGTGGGGCGCCTAGCTGCAGGGATGGTCGGCTCCCTGGAGGAACAGATGGCTGGGCTGCGGCAACAGGAGCAGAACATCATCAACTATAAGAGCAACATTGACCGGCTGGAGGGGGACCACCAGCTGCTGCAGGAGAGCCTGGTGTTCGACAACAAGCACACGGTCTACAGCATGGAGGTGAGAGGCACCTGCTTAGAAGGGGCGGGGAGGCGGCGCTGGCGGGGGAAGCCTGGGGCAGCCACGGCTGGGCCCGGCACGTCTGCCCCGGGAGGGGCCCCAGTTCAGCTTGGCCGGGTCCCCCCAGGGCGCCCGCGGGGGTACTGAGATCCAGGGAGGGAAACGGGCCCGTCCAGAGTCACGCAGCCGTGTGAAGCCAGGCCGGGATAGGCCAGGACTGCGTGATCAACACTTAGGACGTAATAAGTCCTCCAACTTCAAGGCAGAAAGGGCTGCTGGCGGTCACTCAGTGGAACCTCCAGATAGGGACAAAAGCCCAACAGGGAGGAAGACTTGCCCAGGGTCACACAGTGGACTGGGACTGAAGCTCGAACCAGTGGCCGGGCACCGGCCGCCTACTGACTTGGCCCGTCGCCTGTTCCCCAGCACATCCGCGTAGGCTGGGAGCAGCTGCTCACCTCCATCGCCCGCACTATCAATGAGGTGGAGAACCAGGTACTGACCCGAGATGCCAAGGGCCTGAGCCAGGAGCAGCTCAACGAGTTCCGGGCATCCTTCAACCACTTTGACCGGGTCAGCAGGGGCCCAGCTCTGTGGGTGGTGGACTTACTGGTAGGGCTGGACGACCAAGTCTGATAAGCGCTCATGTGCCACAGAAGCGGAACGGGATGATGGAGCCTGATGACTTCCGGGCTTGCCTCATCTCCATGGGCTACGACCTGGTGAGTGCCCCCAACCTGCGTCGCAGGAGTCCCACCAGTGCCTCCCTTCTACACCGTGATCACTCGCTGTATCCCTCCCACCTTGACATGCATTTCATTCCCGGCATGCCCGCTGGGGCTGGGCAGAATGACGCCATTTCTCATTGGGTACAGTAACTTGCTCAAGGACACAGCTAGGATTTGGACTTGGTTGTATGTGACTCGAAAGCCTGAACTTGCAACATTTTTACCCTGAGAAACAGCACCACAGAGAGCTCCAGAAAAAAGGTCAGGAGCCAAGGGCAATAGGGGGCATTGCCAGGGGCAGGAGGCAGGGGTCAGCTGAGGAGAGAGGATTCCCCGTACACCCAGAGCCAAGGCTGCGGCACAGTCCCTGGACGGAAGAGAGCACTGTGGAACCCGGGTTGTCAAGCCAAAGCTAGACAGTCCCTGGGAGGGGACACGAGGAGCCTTCTGGCTTTAGCACGCACGATGGGCACGGTGCCTGGCCTCTACCCCTGCAGGGAGAGGTGGAGTTTGCTCGCATTATGACCATGGTGGACCCCAACGCAGCCGGCGTCGTGACCTTCCAGGCCTTCATCGACTTCATGACCCGAGAGACAGCTGAGACCGATACAGCTGAACAAGTCGTGGCCTCCTTCAAGATCCTGGCAGGAGATAAGGTGAGCCCCAGCTGGCGGAGGGGGCTGCGGGGGGGCTGGGGCAGGGAACAGGATCTGTGGGTCCTTAACAACCTTTTTTCCGCCAGAACTACATCACTCCCGAAGAGCTGCGGCGGGAGCTCCCCGCTGAGCAGGCCGAGTACTGCATCCGCCGTATGGCACCCTACAAGGGCTCCGGGGCTCCGGCTGGAGCCCTGGACTACGTGGCCTTCTCCAGTGCTCTCTATGGGGAGAGTGACCTCTGACCGGAACCCCTAACGTTCTCTACATGAGTCGGAGAGAGGGAACTCCCTCTGGCTGATCCCACCCATCTCTAGGAGCACGGGCCCCAGAGAACAGCCCGCCATGTCCTTCTGAATAAAGACCCATCCGTGAGCCTCTCTCCTTCTCCTTTCGGTTCCCGAAGCAGAAGCTGGGCCCTTAGGCTCCTGGGCAGGACCAGCTGCCCAAACTCGACCCTCCAGGAGTCCCTACCACCCCTCTTTGCCCTTAGGTACCAAGCACTCACACCACACCGGGGCCTAGGACACCTCTTTATTGCTGTTAGAAAAAGGAAGTTACAATAGTTTCTCTAGATGTGCAAGGAAACAATGTCCCCAAATCCAGGGGGAACCAGAAAATGTATAGCATCAGACAGAGGAAAGGCAGGGCGGGAAGCCAGAGCCTGCTGAAGACAAAGCTGGGTTTCAAACCAGAATATCTTCTTCCCACCTGCTCCTTACCCAAGCCCAGGGTTCTTGCCCCAGCTTCAGCTGCCAGGA
>CM052884.1:91685169-91713389 GCA_028534135.1 Potos flavus
AATCCCTTAGCACGTATGTAATTTGCAAATTTCTGCTCTATTCTATGAGTCGTCTTTCACTCATCACCCCACCTAACCCTAATTACCTTCCAAAGGCCCTGCCTCCAAATACCAGCACATGGGGGGCTAGAGCTTCAATGTATGGTTTGTGGGGGACGCAAACATTTAGTCCATAGCAATGCCTAACTCAGTGGTACTAGGTATTAGGTGAACTTTGTATTTAAAAATTAATAGCTTTTTTAAAAAGCGTAGCCTAGGTAAAATTTCGAACCAATCGTTTCCATATATATTTTAGGTCCCAGATTGATACTTTCACTCTAAAAATAGCCTAGCAAATTACAGATTTGAGATATGAGAGGAGCTACACAAGACATGTGGATAAGCATGCTGTTCAAAGAGAATTCCTCTTTAACAGAGTTTCTGTCTGAGTCTGTGAAAAAAACACGCGCCCCTGGATCTCCACTTGGATGCCCTGCGGGCACCCCCAAATTTAATCTTTTCAGGGCTGAACTCATCATCTTCTCTTACCCCGTCCCACCCCACTTCCACCAAACCCTCCCTCTCCCCATCTCAAGAAGGGCTCCACCAGACGCCCAAGCCAGACAGATCCTTCTCCCTCTGCCATTCCCCCTTTCTGGGCTCTCTGGCTCTTTCTATCTCTCTGTCAAATAAGTGAACAAAATCTTTAAAAGTTTATTTATTTGAGGGGCACCTGGGTGGCTCAGTGGGTTAAGCCTCTGCCTTCTGCTCGGGTCATGATCTCGGGGTTCTGGGATCGAGCCCCGGGTTGGGCTCTCTGCTCGGCGGGGGACCCTGCTTCCCCCTCTCCCTCTGCCTGCCTCTCTGCCTACTTGTGATCTCTTTCTCTCTGTCAAATAAATAAATAAAATCTTTTAAAAAATTTATTTATTTGAGAGAGAGAGAGCACAAGTGGGAGGTGGGGAGAGAGAGCCCCAGGACTTGGAGATCATGACCCAAGGTAAAGGCAGACGCTTAAAGGATGAGCCACCCAGGCGCCCCACCGGTCTGTACTGTTTTTGTGGTCAGGAGGCATTTGCTGAGGAATGCATGGCTTCGGGCCACCTACACAACACAGCCGGAACTCCCCCTGGCCCCGCCTCCCCCTCCAGCCTCACTCCCTCCCAGGTACTTTTAAAGGCTGTTAAGCCCGATGTTCCTGTACTTCATCCGCATACAGCAGGCTCAAGGTCCATACTTTTGCTCATTCTGGACTTAGAACGCTCTCCTCTCCTCTGCCACCATGTGCCTGATAACTCCTGCTCAACCTTCTAGAAATCAGATCCTGCGTGGGTGCAGCCTCCTCTGGGAGGCTCTCCTTCCCCACTGTTCCTCCACCCCCAGCTCTGTTGAATGGCCTCTCTGTGGGGGTCCCACTGTGCCCTTTGCTTGCTACATTGTTGAAATCATCTTCCCCGCTAAACTTTAAACTCCTCAGCGACAGTGCCTGAGTCTCTCTGGTTTCCTCCAGTTTCCCACCTTCCTCCCTCCGCGCAGAGCATCTGGCCCTCCGGAGAGGCTCAGGCAAAGGGTTCTAGACCTGAAAGAATCATACCCAGAGCCTCAGAGTCATTTCTGGGAATTAATTTGGCTGAGAGCCTGATTTCCTCAGGGTATGGGCAATAATGAAAGTCAGAAATTTGATCGTATACAGAATCATCCTATGGGCTCCAACTGGGCAGACTTGTTTTCTAGATTTTATGATAAAAAACAGTGTAGTGGTTAAGAACATGTATTTGGGAGTCAGACCCCTGGGACTGAATTCAGACTGCTGTGTTCCTAGTTGTGTGACCTTGGGCAAGTCCTAAAACCACTCTGCCCCTCAGTTTCCTCATCTGGACCTTGAAATAATTGTAGTACCTACCTCGTTGCATTGCCGTGAGGACTAAGTGAATTACTGTGTGTACAATATTTAGAACTGAGTCTGGTGCTTAATAATCACTATATAGGTATTAGCTAATATGATTTAAATTGCCCTTTTTTCTTTTTGAAAAAGATTTATTTATCCATTTTAGGGAGAGAGAGAGAGCACAGTGGGGAGGGTCAGAGGGAGAGGGAGAGAATCCCAAGCAGACTCCCCGCTGAGCTCAGAGCCCGACACAGGACTTGATCCCACCGCCCTGCCACCCTAAGATCACAACTTGAGCCAAGATTGAGTTGGACGCTTAACCGACCGAGCCACCCAGGCACCCCATCTTTTTTCTTTTTTAAAGTAAGTCCACGCTGTGTGTGGTAGGACAAGGAAAAGGTGGACCAAAATCAGAAACCTCAGGGCCAAGAAGGTGGGGCTGCAGGCTCAGTGGAGTTAGAAACGCTCAAACCTGGTCCCCGCCAGCACCTGCCTGCCTCAGCACGTGGTTTTGGCCCTCAACTTCTCAGTTTCCCAGAGTGACCAGATCACCCAAAACCCAATTTGCTTGTCTTGCAGATAGATGATCGATTTTTTTCTTCCTACTTTCTTTTTTTCTTTTTCTTTTTTTTTTAAGTATTTATTTGTCAGAGAGAGAGAAAGAGCAGGAGTACAAGCAGGGGGAGCAGCAGGCAGAGGGAGAAGCAGGTTCCCCGCTGAGCAGGGAGCCCGATGTAGGACTCGATCCCAGGACCCCGGAATCATAACCTGAACTGAAGGCAGACGCTCAATCAACTGAGCCACCCAGGCGTCCCCCCAGTTTTTTTTTTTTTTCTTTTAAGTGTAGTTTTACCTCTGGCCTTGCCCTTGACATTTGATAAACAAACAGACATTCCTGGTCAAACCAGCCCTTCCCCCACGTCTACTGCACTTGCCCCAGCAACTTCCCAGTCCCCTGATCCAACATGTCCCATTGCCCCTACCACCACCCTCACGACTGCCTTCTTCCCCGTGTCTGCCCCTTCTTCTACTTAAAACAAAGAAACGAAAAGTACAAATAGGGCTCCCAGATCCTTTCTGGGGTTTCACGGTGTCAGAACTATTTTCATAATATTGCTAAGACATTCTTTGCCTTTTCTACCCTCACTCTCTCCTGAGTAGAGTTTTCCAGAGGCTGCATGACCTCTGGATATTGCAACAGACTCATGCAGAAATAGGTAGGAGAATCCAGCTATCTCCCAGGAAGCCAGACATTAAAAAGTTTGCAAAAAAGTAAAACTGCTTCGCTACATTTTTTGTTTGGGAGAAGTTTTATAAATATATATATATATATATATATATTTTTTTTTTAAGATTTTATTTATTTATTTGACAGAGAGAGAGAGATCACAAGTAGGCAGAGAGAGAGGGAGAAGCAGGCCCCCCGCTGAACAGAGAGCCCGATGCGGGGCTCGATCCCAGGACCCCGATATCATGACCTGAGCCGAAGGCAGAGGCCTTAACCCACTGAGCCACCCAGGCGCCCCGGGAGAAGTTATATTTTATACAAATATGTTATTTATGTTAATACATAATGAGATTCATGTTAATTTAGCTAACTAATAAATAAATAAATGTATGTGTGTGTGTGTGTGTGTATAAATATATATATATATATATATATATTTAAATATGCAAATGAAAGAGCCATCCTTTTAATGTAACAAATAGAGAAGATATTGGGCTTTTACAGGCTTGGTCCCTGCCCCTGGCCGGGCAGCAAAAGGGCTGCAGCAAATCATCCCAGCCAGACTGTTGGCCTCTGGCAGGCACAAAACTAAAATGTCTACAAAAATTCTCAGGAATTTAGAGAATTGATTTTCATCCAGTTATCCTGGAGTCCGGTTTCCCTAGAGGGAGGTAATAATGCCTCCTCTTGCTTTGCAAGATTGTTGTGGGGATTAAATGAAATAACAGCATGGGGCGCCTGGGGGGCTCAGTCGTTTAAGTGCCCAACTCTTGATTTGGGCTCAGGTCCTGATCTCGGGGTCCTGGGATTGAGCCCCACGTCTGGCTCCGCACCGAGCGAGGAGACTGCTTGAGATCCTCTCTCTCCCTCTGCCTTTGCCTCCACTTGTGCTCTCTCTCAAAATGAATAAAATCTCTAAAAAAAAAAAGAAATAATATCCTTAAAGCACCTGAGTGTGAGGCTTGGTGAGGAGCAAGGATCACCCTCCACCCCCCCTCACCCCCCCACCCCCACCAATCTCCCACCCCCCACCCCCCGCCGGCAGCCAGACAGCCAGGGCCAAGGGTTTGAAGTCCCCAGACCTGGGTTTAAGTCGAGACTCCGCCACTTCAGGAGCAAGTTATAGTCAACTGATTCTCACCCGAATGAACATGAAAAGCACTTTATAAACCATAAACAGGATTAGCAGTGGGAGATCACAGAGCCATGGGCTTAGGTCTGGAACTTTGGGAAAGGTGGTCCTAGGTCTGTATTTCCGCATCTGAACGCACAGTAGGGGAGCAGAATCTATTGAAGGAGTGTTCTGAAGAGGGCCTAAGGGTCTCCGTCTCCTGAAGCTTCTCATCTCAAGCCTGTCTTGGGTTTTAAGACACCTTTTTATGCCAGTTGAGACCCAGGCCTGTGTGTCTAGGAATCTACCCTCCCTGCCCTATCTCTGGGCACTGGCCCTATCTAGAAGTGTCAATAAGAATTCCAAAGGACTAATTCACAGTGAGATACTGTTTCCCAAAACTTATTTCCCGGTAATCATAATGTCTATCAAGGAAGAAAAGGGTTCTTTGGTCAAAGTCAAACAACTGTATTTTTTGGAAGACCTATCAGAGCTTTCAATATGCTAATATGTATTGTCAATCTCTGAGGGAATGCAGAAATGCATATGCAGTGTTCCCCAAAATTATTTGATCATGGAACCCTCATTCAAGGACTGTCACCCAGAATTAGTCTATGCAATACACTTTGGAAAATGGCTGCACCAAGCTTCCTATCTCGCTCCTCCTGAGTGTCTCTGCTTTTTAAAGGGGCTGATGCGCTGATGTTGGTTAGCAAACTACAGCATGGGGCCAAATCTGGCCCTGTTTTTGTAAATACAAATTTATTGGAACACAGCCCTGCCCCATTTACTTAATGTATGTCTATAATTACTTTCACACAACAAAAGCAAAGTTGAGCCTCGTGAGAGAGAACATATGACTCACAAAGCCTAAAATATTTCCTATCTGGCCCTCTACAGACAAAGTTTGCTGACCCCTGCTGTAGTGTTTCTCACCTGGATTATGTGTAACTTCTGGAGAATGCCGCATTATGCCAGGAAAGATGTGAAGCCACAATATAAATACTAAATAAAGCATAGCTACCTGGAGGGCCAGTTTAATTCAAAGATAAGTCATTTCAAGCATCATTCTTTTAGCTAAAAAATGGACATACTATGGCGTAAAATGCAAATTTTACATAAATTTCAAAAATAAAAGACTTTATAAAGAAATTTCTCAGGCCTCAGACTAGCTAGCACTGCTTCCCTCCACCCTCATACCCTCCCTGACTCCAATCCTTCATACCTGACCAAAATGCTTGATTGCATTCCTCCATTTTAAGGGGAATCACGGTGGAAACGCTTGAGAAATGCTGTTTTATTGGGAAAACAAAGTGGAAGTTTATGTGTCAGCCAATGATGAGTGAAGGAAATCAGAGGTGCTCACAATATCTATGCAGGCAGGGAAGGCAGGCTGTGTGTAAGTGCTCTTTTACCGTATCTCACCGAATCAGTACACCAAAAAGACACCTGTAGGCTTCCGGGTCAGACAGACCTAGGCTTGGGTCCCGGCTCTCCCATTTACTGCCTTTATGTCCCTGGGTAAGTTACTTTACCTAGCTGAGTCTTCATTTCTTCAGCACAAAATGGCGATTAAAATATGTACAAGGTAGTTGTGAGGAGTCTGAGAAATCATGTAGGGAAAGTGTTCTGCACAAGGTAAGAATTTAATAAGTATTAACCACTAACATGTTAGCTGAAGTTCCTGGATATATAAAGAGCTCTGAAAAATCAAGAAAAAATCAAAACCAATCGAAAAGTGGGCAAAGCACATGGGCATTTTATGGAAAAGGAAATACAAACAGCTTTTAAACATATAAAAGGTGCGACTTCATTCATAAGAGAAACGAGAACACAACTCAAACGAGATACAATTTTTCGCCTGCTAGATGGTAAAGGTTGAAAAATTTGATAACATTCTATTGGTGAGTGGGGAAAGAGATATACTCATGCAATGTCAATGATACTGCAAAGTGTTACTACCTCTGTGAAGGGCAATCAGGACTATCTTATCAAAATTACAAATGCTTTTATGTAAATGCTTATACATCATTCCACTTTCAGGAACTTAAACTATAGAAATAGCTGCGAACAAGGATGTTTTCTAGAGCATTTTGTGTTTGTAAATGTCCATTAATGTGGGACTAGTTAAATAAAATAAAAATACACACAGTGGAACACTATATAGCTATCATGAGTATAAGGCAGCTCTATGTGCACTGATATGGAATGAGCTCAAGGCATGTTAGGTAAAATAAGAAAGGAGCAAAATAGCAGCATGGTGTGCTACTACGGGTGTAGTTATATACATACGCATAGATAATAAACGCATATATGCTCACATATGCATAGGCTCCCTCTGAACTAGTTCATACGATAGCCTATGAGGCCTTACATAATCTAACCTGCCCCTTGGCATCTTGTTATGATCACTATGACTCATCTCTCTCTCTTGTTCTGTCCCGCCTGCTCTGGCCACCTTGCTTTTCTGGAACACTCCAGGCACTTGCCTGCCTTAGGGCTTTGTAGTGGGTGTCAAGAAAGTTATCCTCGATGTCCACACAGGTCTCGCTTCTCCCCTCTTTCAAGCCTTTGCTCAAACCTTCCCTTCCCAGCGAGGCCTGCACTGACCACCCTAATTAAAATGACATCCCTGACCCTTTGTTTCCTTACCTTACTCTCCTCTTTCTTTTGTCCACAGTATTTATCACCTTCTAGCATTCTATTATTCAGTGTGCTTAGGTACTATGTTTATGGCTTATGGTCTGTTTCTCCTAAGTAATGTAGATGTTCAGTTCCCCAGGGAGGGGAACTGAGGTATGGGAGGTTGAGATGGGAAAGAGACTTCCTTTTCAGTATATACCCTTGTATTCTCTGTACCATGTGCTTGTGTTAACTGGTAAAAATGTAATACAAATTTTTAGCTCTACCAACAGGATCCTAGCAGTGGAAGTGACAACCTAGACCCAACTCCTTCATCTTCTGACGGTCCAGGGGCTGAGCAGTTAGGGAAATTGCCTGAGGTTACAAAACCAGGATTTAAATCCATATCTCCTAACTCCAGAGCCCTAGCTCTTAACCATCATGTCCTAGAACCTCTTGATTTGGGACTCTAATCAGCCGATTTAAATGTAGTGTGATAAATGCTAAGCCAAGGTGTTCCAAAGGTGAAGGTTTGCCTCTGTCTGACATCTCCCATTATGATGAACTCCAACAGATGGTCTCAGTTTTCTGGCTGTAGGAGATTTTGGCTGCAGTGCGCAATTGAAATACTGGATTTCTGGGCTTGGGGAGTCTTTTATGAGCACTTTACAGTCAAAATAAAGTATTACTCTCAGTCCCTTGGTAGTTGGAAGCACAATGTTCCCAAATCCTGCACTGCCAGATAATTTGTCTTCTGAAGCGGTCAAGAGGTCTGGAGGATCTGCTGGGTGTTTGGGGGTGAGGGAGGGACGGGAGGCCTTGTCACAGAGCAATGGGAGTATTCCCAGGAGTTACTAAAGGCTGGCTGCTGAGCTTCTTGAACAGCCCTGGCTGGTGGGAGGCCTTCTGACCCTGGGAGAGGTGGCGGACCCGTTGCCGCTGCTGTAGCCAGTAGAGCATCTCCACCTTGTCATGCTTCATCTTGTCCAGGTATCGCCGCCCCTTGAAGGTCACTGGCTCCCCAAAGATTGACTCAATCTCCTCCAGGAGGGAAGCCAAAGGAGCCTGCACTAGACTGATCTTCCTGTGTAGACGGTTGCGGAACTGACTCTCCTCCAGGAAGCGACTAAGGCCCATGGCAGTCTTCTGGAAGAAGCGGTTGGGGTCAGAGGCTTGTCGCTCAAACCATTCTAGTCTCCCCAGCAACATCTCCCGCAGCTGAATGGGCTTCAGAGCTTGCTCCCAGGCACTCACCAGTGAAGGCAGCTGCCTCAGACGGGCATTGGAGCTGTACTTGATGGCCATGTCCAGCCGGTCCTTGTCGGGGACCTCCAGCATGGACCACAGGCGCTCCAGACGCTTCTGTAGGTTCAGGATTTTGTAGGGTTCTCCCAGGAGGCTAATCTTCTTATTTCCTAGCCTGTGCCTTAGCACTGTGTTCCAATCCCACTCTCCTGGCACAAAGTCTGGCTCTTCATCTTCCAGCAAGGGCGGTGGGTGTTGAATCTTTAGGGTCTCTCTGACAGGGGCTACGGTCTCCACAGGAGCCTCCTCTCCATACATTTGGAAGATGACATGGAGGAAATCGGTCTCTTGGTTGGTGAGGTACTTGAAGTAGTCACCCACAGACAAGGTGGTCTTCCACCAGTTCATCCATGAGACTTTGTTTGACCACTTCTCCCAGCCTTTGCTTGCTTGGAGTGATGTGAGGGAGGCTGCCTTATCAGAGGACTGTACGACCTTTGCTCCCTGGGAATAAAGCCCAGCTAACTTGGGATTGACGACATGATACTGTTTTTCTTGACGGAGAATGGCTGAGGACAGGAAGGCTGACCAGTCTTTATTGGCTGCAGGCTCAACCAGGGGTCCCTGGTCAAAAGAGAAGTGGTCAAGAGAGACACGGCTCATCAACTCCTTGTAGACCTCCCTGGTGTTATTGCCAACAAAGCAATTGACATCCATTTCCTCGATAAGTTTGGGTTCTAGCTCACCAGCCAGGTGGTTGTATAGGACTCCAGCCCCATCAACGTGGAAGGAGTCCAGAAAATTTCTCTCAGAGATCTGCACAGCAGCTGCCTGGACCACAGCGTGATTTCTTAGCTTCAAAGTAACAGTCACTGGCTGTGGTTGAAGTGGAAAGGATCTGGGGCACTGGAGGCCCCACTGCCCAGTGGCTTCTTCCTCTTCGAGGATCTTTAACGTTCTCTGCAGTTCCTGCATGTGATGTTCGGCAGCTGGGCGGCGGGTCAGGGCTCCCAGGAGTGGGGGCAGGCCCGAGTCCAGCGGTGAGTAGCGAGGCCTCTCCAATTTCATGTTCTTTATCATCCGCTTCAGGTCCTCAGCCACCGTGTCCCCTGCCAGCTCTGTTTTGCTTTCTGGAACCAGGACCAGCGGGGTTAAGGGGCGAGGGGGGAGTGGAGGAAGGCCCAGCTCATCTGCTAGCTTCCAGCCCTCCCGCAGAGAAGGCATGGACTGGCCCCTCTGGAGCTGGGAGTAGAGGGGCCAGTGGGAAGAGGTGGAGGGAGCCCTGCTGGTGGCAGTCACAGAGTACTTGGGCAGTGACACAATCTGTGCGGAACTGAAGTTGCTCTCTCTCTTCTTCTGCATGGCGGACAGCCATTGGAGAGGCTTTTTCTTCTTCAGCTGTGGGATGGACTTCAGTTCCTTCACTGGATCCAGTTCAGGCTCACTGAGAAACTCTCGCGGGCGGCTCAGTTGGATGAGGTAATTTAGATTGAGGTTGCAGCTTGGGACTTGGGCGAAGCTGGTGCTGTGAAGCCATGGGATAGAGTAAATCTTGAAAGCCCCAGTAGGGCCTACCGGGCGCAGCTTATGCACGCCACCGTGGGCCTGTTCGACCTTCAGCAGGTTGAGGAAGTCGGCCAGCAGGCAACGGTAGACCTCGGGGCTGGTAAGAAAGATTGTGCAGTCCCTGGCGAGGCTGGCGCTCAAACGGGTGAGTGTGGCTGATTCAGTGAAGACGCCTCTGCGGGTCGACATGGTCTTCAGCAGGTGCAGATAGCGTAAGAACAGCTGCTCGCTGCTGAGCAGTACGTAGGCCTGGAGCCGCTTCCGCAGTCTCTGGTTGTTCAAGTGGCTCAGGCTAGGTTCAGTGGGAGGCTCCTGCCAGCTGCACTTTAGCTCGTCCAGGATGACCTCGGTGAAACGGAGTCGGCTTTCGACAGGCACGCGCACCGCCAGCCCACTGCTGGCCAGCCGGTTGGTCACTTGGCGGCACAGCGACGCCACCGTCAGCCGGGAGACCGGCAAGGGCAACAGCATCGGGACCTCCGGCGGGAGGCGCTTCTGAGATTCTGGGCGTGTCGCCTTTCGGGAGAAGAGCGACAGTGGGCCCAGCAACCGGTGGTAAAACCGCTGAAGCTCGGGCTCTGGTTTATAGGGCTCCATCTTCGCGCCGGCGCCGCGGGAGGTCTGGGCAGAAGAGGCCGGGAGGTTACTAAGGCAACCAGGGGCGGAAGGGCCCGAGTGCGCCTGCGCAGCCAGTGCCTGCCAATGCGTGACGTGACGGGGAGGGCCTGACGTGCGCGCGCACCAGGAGGCGGGGCAAAGTGTGGCTTCCGAAGCTCCGCCTCCCCGCGGCGCAGTTAAGAGTTTGCACCCGAGCGCCGGAGCAGTTTGGGTCTTACGGCCGGTGTCTGGGTGCGAGATGGCTTCGGACTCCGGGGACCGCGGGACCGCCTGCACGGTGAGGGTCGAGGCCTTGTGTGGGAGCTTCTCTGGGCAGAGAGCCTCGGCCCCTGGGGCGATTGTTAACGCAGGAAAAGGGGAAGGAGTAGGCACCTGGGGCTGGGCCTGGGGCCTCCGCGGGAAACGGGTGCGAGACTAGCAGGGCCCTTGGCGTTAACATTGGGGGTTTGGTCTTGGACCGATCACGACTGATAATGAGGGCGCTTGAGAAGGGGTCACGTGAGGGCGTTTCCCCAGGGCTTTTGGGGTGGTCCTAGGGCAGGTAGTGAAACAGAGTCACGCAAAGGGGTTCCCGACTCTCATCAACCCGTCCCTGCCGCCCTTGCAGTTGGAGTTCACAGTGCAGATGACCTGTCAGAGCTGCGTGGACGCGGTGCGCAAGTCCCTGCAAGGGGTGGCAGGTAAGAGCTAGAACAACTTGTGCGGACAGTCTGGAGGCCTCTAGAAGGAGCCGGCAAATCTCTTAGACCAACACCACTATTCCCATTTACAGATGTAGAAACTGAAACCCAGAGATAGGAAGGAATGTCCTCAGAGTCACACAGAGACCCAGAGGGAGAGCCTAGAGTACAGATCTCCAGCCTGTCCGGCCAGAGCCCCCTGCAGGCTCTGATGCGTCTTACATCTCAGGTGCCCAGGGAGTGAGGAGCTAGGCTGAGAATAGAAAGCCCCACCTACAGAGGGAGTTTCCTGGACAGCAAGCAGCTCTTGCTTAACAGCATAACCTTGACAAAGCCAACAGCAAGCAGCCCTGGCCGTGTTCCATCCCAGGCAGCGCCCGGTTCTTACGAGCCAGCTAAGTAGTCCGGAGGTGACCTTGCACAATCAGAAACATCTGAGAAGGCAGAGCCCCCAGCATGGCACTGGGAACTGCTTGCCTTCGATACTGTTAAATGTTTGTCTAGTCATTCAGCAAGTATGGACCAGACCCTGGGGGGCTTTTCAGGGAGAAGAGTTGACAGATGTTTCAGACACAGTCCCTGCCCTTGGGTGACGATGAGCATGCAAGCGTTGCTCATGGAAGAGCAGTTCATGGAAGAGACGAGATGACATGGCTTCTAAGCTGGGACAGTGGTGGCACTTGGCCGGTATAGGGCAGCAGTAGTGTATAAGGGTATGTGCCTTCAAATCCCTTTTTTTTGCATTCAGATCCCTTCTTTGCCACTTAGCCACACTTAGACTTCATGCAAGCCACACTTAGACTTTTGCCTGTTTCTTCAGCATTTAAATGGGCATGATAATGGAAGCTACTCTGGAGGATTGTCATGAAGAGTAAGTTGGTTAATACCTGTAAAGCACTTTATTTATTTTTTAAAAAGATTTTATTTATTTATTTGACAGAGAGAGAGCACAAGCAGGGTTAGTGGAAAAGGGGGCAGCAGGCTCCCCACTGAGCAGGGAACCCAACGCAGCACTTGATCCTAGGACCCTGAGATCATGACCTGAACCGAAGGCAGCCACTTTAACTGACTGAGCCACCCAGGTGCCCCAAGAAAGAGAAGAATTTGCCCTCTCCAGGAGGCTCTGGGAGCTTTGGAGAAGAGGGTTTTGCTGCTCTAGGAGTAAGTGGGAGAAGCTCCCAGCCCAAGGCCCACTTCCTTGAACCCTTATCACACACCCTAGGGTTCCCTGTGGCCTCATGTTTTCTTTCTTACTGGACTTCGAGCTAAGCAAGGGCTGGCCTGGCCACACTCTGCACCAGCCCCCCTGAATCTTGCTCAGCTGGGGAGCCAGCCACCTTCTGGGTTCAGGTGTGGTTCAAGAGTTCTGGAAGTGCATTGTCACAGGGAGCTGCCCACTGGGGTCCTCCCACCTGAGGAGCAGAGAGTCAGCTCTTAGGAGACCCAGGACGGGAACCCACCTGCGTGGAAGTCAGTCCATCAGAAGTCTTGTCTGCTTTGTATCTAAAATAAATTCAGAATTTAGTGCCTCTTTTTCCATTCTTTGGCCTTCACACGAATGCAAGCCACCTTACTCCTCCCTGAGTCACACAAGAACCTCATCTTTGAGCTTCTTGTTGCCTCTATTACCCCCTCCAATAGCTTTTCCATACGGAAGCTCAAGTGATTTTTAAAATTACACCTTAGATAATATCATTGCCCTGTTCATGTAGGCCTTTAATAACCCTCTGAGTTAGGTAGTAGTAGTATCTCCATTCGCAGATGAAGCAATTGAACAGAAAACTCAACAGAAAGGTTGAGTAACTTGTCTAAGGCCACACAGCTAGCATGTGGCAAACTCAGGATTCCAACTCCAGAGTCCACTCTCAACCGCTATACACTGTGCCTCTCCTAACGGCCTCCCAGTGCATTAAAATTAAAATCCAGATTCCTTCCTGTTGGGCCTTGCTTGACTGGTCTCCACTTCCAGCTCCCTGCCTTATTTTTCTCTTTACTCCCAGCTTTAGCCACACTGGCCTTCTTCTCTTCTTAGAACCCGTGTCAGTGTTGTTCCTGCCCATGCTGTTCCCCCTCTTGGAAGGCCGTTACCGACTACATTCAGGCCTTTGTGTAGAGGCTCAGAGAGACCGTCCTTGACCAGCCTCAGTGGCTCGCCCCCCATTTGTTCCCTAACACCTATTTCACTGATCACTCCTTTCACTATCTGCATCTCTCTTGTGTATCTTTTTTTTTAAAGATTTTATCTATTTATTTGTCAGAGAGAGATCACACAAGCAGGGGAAGCAGCAGGCAGAGGGAGGGGGAAAAGCAGGATCCTAGCTGAGCAGGGAGCCGGCTGTGGGACTCGATCCCAGGACCCTGGGACCATGACCTGAGCCGAAGGCAGCCGCTTAACCGACCGAGCCACCCAGGCACCTTTGTGTGTGTGTGTTTGACATTTGTATCCCTTCATTGGAACGCATGCTCTTTTCTGGGCCACAGATGTCGCCTGACTTGTTCCCTGCTCTGCTTCCACTGCCTGGAAGGCGGCCTATGATAGGTGCTTAGTGTCTGTTTGTTAAATGAGTTGAGCAATCAAAGTTTCTGCACTGTGCGCTTCCCTGGGCCCTGGGAGCCTCCGAGGGAGCTCAGCCCTACTTTCTGTGGGGCAAGGGGGCCGAGCATCAGCTTTGGGGCTGGACAGGCTGGCTTCCGAGCTTTGTGACCTCAAGCCAGTTGGGTCACCCTCTGGCCTGGTTTCCTCACGGGCCAGATGAGGACAGTATCATCGTCCTGATGTGTGGAAGGCAGAGCATAGCTCTTGGCACCCCCTGGAGGCTCAGACCACAGGAGTTCCCCCATCACCCTCCCTGTACCCCCTTTGCGGCCATGGACATCCAGAGGCATCTCTAGGTGGACCCAGGGCTCGCAAGGCTCCACAGGCTGCCTGGTGGCGCAGGATAACATTTTGTGTGAAGTGAGGGCCAGTTTGGTCACTTGGAGGGTTTTCTTCTCACAGAAGCCCCCTGTACTTGCAGGGGAGGGGCTGCGAGTGTTCCTCTCGAGTCTCCCCACTTCTGCCCCTCCCCTGGCGGCGTCACTGCTGCCGCAGGGGATCTGAAGAAGCAAGCCCATGAGAGCTTTTGGAACCACACACCAGATATTCCTGCCTCTCAGGTGCTGCCTCACCCTAATCGCATTTCCCGGTTTTGCTTCCTTTTTTGCTGGAAGGAATCTGAACAGCCATAGTACCTTGCCCGTACCCTGGGGGTTGTTACTCCCGTCTCTGCCTGATGGTTATCCAGGCATAGCCTGGCTTCTCCCACAGCCTGGGAGCCCCCTGGGGACAAGGACCAGTGCTTTCCCTGACTCTGGCCTCCTCCACGCCCAGCCCAGCACACATTTGGTGAGAGAATATGGAGGAGGGAACCCAAAGATGAAGGGAACACCAACAGTCAGTGTAGCCTTCGGTTCAGAGCCTTCTCAACAGCGTGAATTGGGGGATTTACCTTTGTCTTCTTTTAAGATTTTATTTATTTTTTTATTTGAGAGAAAGAGAGAGAGAGAGGAAGAGACAGCATGAGAAGGGAGAAGGTCAGAGGGAGAAGCAGACTCCCTGTGGAGCTGGGAGCCCGATGTGGGACTCGATCCCGGGACTCCGGGATCATGACCTGAGCCGAAGGCAGTCGCTTAAGCAACAGAGCCATCTAGGAGCCCCTAACCTTTGTCTTCTTGACTGCCCACGGCTCCCCTGGGCTTTACCCTGCGGAGCAACAAACACATTTGCTAAGATCAGAGAGAGATGAGGTGAGAGCAGCATTATCGGTCCCAGTCCGTCCCCTGTGCACTGGGTAAGGGTTGGAGAGTTCTCTAAAAAGGCTTGGGAGCCCTGAATATCTGAATGGAAGAGAAGCCCCTTCTCTTCCTTCTCTGACTTGGCTCGATGGCCCCCAAAGCTGAGCGGGTGTCCGCATCATCCCGCAGTCGCTGTGCACGCAGGGTGATGTCGGGGATTTGGTGGGCGATTGAGACACGCTAGCTTTTGAACCTGACCCTTGTGGACCACACAGAGCTCGCGCGCTTGGCTGTTCAGATTCCTTCCAGAGGATTGTAGTCAGTGCGGTGCGAGTTACTCGGGGGAAGAAGGAGCTGCTACCGGAGGACGGGGCGGGGGGGGTCCTAACCCAGCCTGGAGGGTGGGGGCTGTTTCTCAGGGTGAGCGCTGTCCGGGTGGGCTCCAGAGCAGGGGGCCTGAGATGAATTCCACTTCCACAACTTACTACACTGTGCCTTTGAGCAAGGTTCTTAAATCTCTCTGTGCCTTAATATTCTCATCTGTGATATAGGGATAATAGGAGCCACCTCACAGGGTTACTTGAGTGTCTAATGAGCTAATATGGGTAAAGTACAAAAAAGCCCACAGTGCACGTGCGGCAGATGTGAGTTCTCGTGATGATGGTGATAGCTCACCCCCCCTTTTTGATGTGCGTAACGGCTTTATTGACATATAATTCAAATATCATAAAATATTCTCATTTTAACTGTACAGTTCAGTGGGTTTTTTTTTTTTTTAAGATTTTATTTATTTATTTGACAGAGAGAGAGATCACAAGCAGGCAGAGAGGCAGGCAGAGAGAGAGGGGGAAGCAGGCTCCCCGCTGAGCAGGGAGCCCGATGCGGGGCTCGATCCTAGGACCCTGAGATCATGACCTGAGCTGAAGGCAGAGGCTTTAACCCACTGAGCCACCCAGGGGTCCCCAGTTCAGTGGTTTTTAATATGTTCAGAGTTGTGCAGCCTTTACCACTGTCACTTGTACATTTCAGGCCCTCATGAAGGAATCGTGCCCTTTAGCTATCGGCCTCCTATTCCCCAATCCCCTAATCTACTCTATCTCTCTAGAGGTTTCCCTGTTTTGGACATTTCATCCATAATCGCATCACCTATCACGTGGGCTTTTGTGGCTGGTGCTCACTTAACATCGTATTTTCAAGGTCCTTCCCTGTGGTAGCATTATGAGCAATTCACTCCCTTTATCTCTTTACGGCTGAGAAATAATGGCTACACGTTTTCTTTATCCATTCATCCGTTGATGGGCATTTGGGTTATTTTCCCCTTTTGGCTATCATGAATCGTGGCCTATTTATTGATGGCCACTTTTATAAAAACATCTTACGATAATTATTTGTGTTTCTTGAGTTATAAGGAACGCCTGGCAAATAATAAGGACCAACCACACTCCCGGGGGAAAGGGGTCCTTGTCCCCACTTTATTTCTAAAGATACAGACTCAGAGAGGTTGAGGGCCCCGCACAGCCAGAAGGCAGCTTCCGAGCTCGCCTCCAGCCAGGGAAGGGTGGTGAAGATGAGGTGGGGAGTGACCTGTTTCTCTCCTCCCTGCTCCCAGCACCGGGGTGTCAGCCCTCTGCTGCCTGCTCCCCTCTCTCTCCTTCCAGGCGTCCAGAGCGTGGACGTGCAGCTGGAGAACCAGATGGTCCTGGTGCAGACCACCCTGCCCAGCCGAGAGGTGCAGGCCCTTCTGGAAGGCACAGGGCGGCAGGCGGTGCTCAAGGGCATGGGCAGCGGCCTATCGCGTGAGTAGCCTCTCTGGCCCTGGCCTTGGCCTCTCTGGGGGGGAGGTGGCCTGGCGCCGGTACATCCCCAAACCATAGGATTTGGGGGCATGGGGTTCGGGTGGCTTTGGGGAAGGTGTGAAAGTTACGGGGAGCTCTCTCCCTGCCCTTCTGGGCCGTGTGGGGCTAGCTGAGGTGGCGAGCCAGCCCGGGTGTCTGGTACCTCGCAGAGAATCTGGGGGCAGCAGTCGCCATTCTGGAGGGCCCTAGTCCCGTGCAGGGGGTGGTGCGCTTCCTACAGCTGACCCCTGAACGCTGCCTCATCGAGGGGACCATCGATGGCCTGGAGCCTGGGCCGCATGGACTCCACGTCCATCAGTTTGGGGACCTCACGGGGAACTGCGACAGGTAAGTCATCTGTAACCTCCCCGGTGGCATCTTCATTCCCCACTCGTGCATCCACGGCGTGCTGGGGCTGTATGCGGCCACCCGCACACACTTTCATACTCGGTCCCCACCAGTCTGCGGGCGGGGAGATGGAAGTTCCGAGCATGAGATGACTTGTCTAAGGCCCCACGGCACGTAGATGGTGGGGTGGGATTTGAACCCACATCTGACCTTAACGCTCCTGTTCGTGGCCACCGTGTTGCCTCTGTGCTGGAAGTGACTCCTGGACACAGAAGGGCAGGTCCCCATGCCACAGTGTTTGTCGGGCTGTGGTGCAGTTAGTTGCTTACTCATCTGTGTCTCCCCCGAAAGCTTACTGAGGGCAGGACCCACATCGGAGTCTTCTTGGTGCCCTCAGCCCAAAGCCTGGCACAGAGTCAGTCTGTTGAGTGAGTGAGTGAAGTAAATACAGTTAAAGCGAGAGGGAGGATCAGCTGGCTTGGGAGCCAGTGTCTTGCCACCCACCTGCTCCCTTTTCCTCTTAGCTGCGGGGACCACTTTAACCCTGATGGAGCATCTCACGGGGGCCCTCAGGACTCTGACCGGGTAAGTGTCCATCCGGGTGAGGCTTCGGCTGCGAGAGGGCCCGAGGCCTCAGGCAAGGCAGGCCGCTCTGGGGCCTTAGCACGTGCGCGATTCCTTTTTGGTGGGGTCCCCTCGCTTTATTTTGTTCATTTAGAAACATCAACCCTTTCTGTGGTGGAGACCTGCCCCCCAGGAGCTCACAGTGCTGTGAGGGAGACCCCTGAGGGCCCCGTGGTTGCAGGGCAGTGAGGAGATCCTCGAGGGAGCCTGTAGGAGGCCCCAGGAGCCCAGAGTATAAGCACCAATCCGGCCTGAGCCCGAGGACATGGGCTCATGTCCATGTCCAGTGGGGGGAAGCTTCCTGGAGAAGCTGAAGGCGTGGAAGTTGAAGATCTTACCTCATGGTGTGGCTCCCGGCCTGGAGTTTTCACTTCTCACCGGAGAGTTGTTTCCCGTCGGCAGCGAGTGGCAGGCCGCCTTGGTTTTTGCTCATCTGCACACGGCTTGTTGTGTTAGTTAGTCGCATTTTGCTGTAAGTTAACTATGTTTCTTTCCTGAGGTAAACTTGGGTATTTTTTTTTTTAAAGATTTTATTTTATTTATTTTATTTTTTTATTTTAATTTTTAAAGATTTTATTTATTTAAATGACAGAGAGAGAGAGATCACAAGCAGGCAGAGAGGCAGGCAGAGAGAGAGGGGGAAGCAGGCTCCCCGCCGAGCAGAGAGCCCGATGCGGGGCTCAATCCCAGAACCCTGAGATCATGACCCGAGCCGAAGGCAGAGCCTTTAACCCACTGAGCCACTCAGGCGCCCAAAGTTGGGTATTTTTAATGTTTTAATCCAGGACGGAATGTTTCAAACATTCCAAAGTACAGAAACTTGTCCCAAGCTCCTGTGTCCTGTGTCCCCATCGCCCAGTCTCAACAGTGACCAACTCCTGGCCAGTCCAACTCCTGGCCAGTCCTGTTTCGTCTACACCTCCAGCCTTTCTCCACCATTATTTTGAAGCAAACCAAGACATCATTTCGTGTAATTAAGGTGGACTTGTTTTTGTTTTTTTTTTAAGGTGGACTTATTTTTTAACAAGAAACTTGATATTGCCAGAGAGACGGGAAAACCAGTTTTGTTTTGTTTTTTAAAGTTTTTATTTATTTATTTGACAGAGAGACCCAGTGAGAGAGGGAACACAAGCAGGGGGAGCGGGAGAGGGAGAAGCAGGCTTCCCGCTGAGCAGGGAGCAGGGCTTGATCCCAGGTCCCTGGGATCATGACCTGGGCCAAAGGCAGCCGCTTAACGACTGAGCCACCCAGGTGCCCCAAAAACCAGTTCTTGTAGCCATAAGAGCAGTCTCGTTGTAAAAACAGTCTATGGTGGGGGCGCCTGGGTGGCTCAGTGGGTTAAAGCCTCTGCCTTCAGCTCAGGTCGTGATCTCAGGGTCCTGGGATCGAGCCCCGCATCGGGCTCTCTGCTCAGCGGGGAGCCTGCTTCCCCCTGCCTCTCTGCCTACTTGTGATCTCTCTCTCTCTCTCTCTGTCAAATAAATAAATAAAGTCTTAAAACAAAAACAAAAAAACAGTCTATGGCGGTCAAATAAATGTTAGTAGAGTCCCGCCGGATTCTGGATTCTGGCCTGCATGGTCCGAGAACTGCAGAAGGCCTACTTTTTCTTCTTCTTCTTCTTTTTTTAAAAAAACATTTATTTATTTATTTATTTATTTATTTATTTATTTATTTGAGAAAGATCGCGCGCATGTGTGGGGGAGGGGCAGAGGGAGAGAGAATCTCAAGCAGATTCCCTGCTGAGCGCCCAGCCGGATATGGGGCTCGATCTCACAACCCTGAGATCATGACCTGAGCTGAAACCAAGAGTCTGAAGCTTAAGGGACTGAGGCACCCAGGTGCCCCCATGGTGCATCTTTCTTACTTCACGCACCTGATTTTTTGGACATTTCTGTGGCATTGTGAAGGGTCAGAAGCTTGACTCCTTTCCCCTCCTGCCCTGGGAAGTTGGAGAAGCCAACTTTTTCGTCGGGTCCACTGTGCGCGGTGCTGTGTTTGTGCTCAGTGTAGCAACGATTCATTGCTATGCATCAAATTACTCCAAACTTAGGGGTTTAAAAACAATAAGCATTCATCATCTCAGTTTCTCTGGAGCAGGAACCTGGGCGCAGCTTAGCTGGGGGCCTCTGGCTCGGGGAGACGGTAATCAAGGCGTTGGCTGGGGCCGCTGTCATCTGAAGGCTCGTGTTGCTCTTGGCAGGCCTCAGGTCCTCCCTGGCTGATGGCCAGAGACATGAGTCCTTTGCCACGTGCGCCTTTTCCTAGGGCGGCTTCCAACACAGCGGCTGGGCTTCCCTGAGAGCAAGGGTGTGAGAGAGAGCATCCAACACTGAGCCAAGCCGTTCTCTTTTTGTAACTGAATCTAGCAAGTGACACTAGGTCCAGCCCGCACTCAGTGGAGGAGCACACAAGGTTGTAAGTACGAGGCAAGGTGCACCGTAGAGGCTGTTGCCCTCATCGAGCCTTGAAAGGTGCTGCACAGAAATCAAGCCGGTGAAGAACAGAAAGCGTGAATGTCAGGCAAAGCAGAGAAAACGCCATAGGCGGAGCCCCTGAGGCTTGGACCAGCAAGGGGATTTGGGAACTGGGAGCACTGTGTCTCTTACGAAGTCGAGATCAGGAGGTGCCTTGCCACCTGTGCCTTGGCCTGTTTGGGCCGGGCCCCTCTCCAGGCAGGGAATCAGGAGGGGCTGGAGCCAGCTGCCCTACCATCCCCAAGTCCTTGATAGAGGTGGAGGAAGACTTGAGTAACATCTAGACTGCCAAGGCCACCGTGATGCCTAACAAGTCCCTTTGGGTTTTCTGCATCTGCTTTTGCCCAGCTGGAAGTGAATTCAGTGTGGGGATTTACACCAGAGCCTGGTTGCACATCTCCTTTGTGATCTCCCAAGGGGCCAGATCACATCTCCTTTGCACATCTCCTAACTGATCTCCCAAGGGGCCTTCTCTTCTTTCGCCTGCCTCCAGTCCTTCCTCTTCATGCACTGTGCTAGAGGGATTGCTCCAAAGCACGGCGTAATCATGACGTGCCCCTGTCCACCGCCATTTTTGGCTCCTTGGTGCCTGAGGGCTCTATAGGCCCAACCCAGCTGCTGGTGTGACATTCAAGGCCCTGTGGCCCGGTTCCGCCTTCCCCAAGTGCAGGAGAGGGAGAGGACCGGGCTGCTGGGCCATGCCTCTGAGCCGCACTGCCAGGCTGCTCGCCCCTTCAGCCCAGTCCTGAAGATGCTCCTCAAGGCTCGGTATCCCCTCCCCTTCCTCGATCTTTCTAGCAGAAAGGCTACCATGCAGGGTAACACAGAGCGCCCGGTGTCAGCAGCAGATACCTCTCTGGAAAACCGGATAAAGCAGAGGCGGCGCTCCTTGCTGCTTGTCAGCCCCGCCGCGCAGTGACATGCTCTGTGACCCTGCATCACAGCAAGACCATGTGCACCAGCCCACACTGGTGAGGCACCTGCTTCTGCCTAAAGTGTCTGGTTGGAGACAATTTATTTGCACAAGTCTCTGACTTGCCAGTAGGGTCCGGTCAGTGTATGTCTGATGTAGGAGGTGCTCAGTACATGTGTTAGGACATTTTGTGTTACCTTCAAAGGGAGAAGGTAGGCAGAGCCAGCTTCTAGGGGGCGGGGCAGGCCCCCTGCCCCCTGTATTTTTTTTCTCTGTTCCTGGAGGCTGGGAGTCAGGGAACGATGCTGGCTACTTCCTTAACTTAAGCCCAAATGAATTATAGACTGCCGAGGACTTAAGAGTCAACGAGAGGCTGGAGAACTGGGCTCGCATAGCAGTAGCAGCCGGGCTAGTTTCTGAGGCCGAGATGCAGGAAGGGCGACAGTCTTGCAGGAGACATGGTCTGGTCTGGTGGGCAGGACTGCCGAGGAAGGGAGTCGCTGTCCAGCATTTCAGTTCCCGGGAGGGAGCATCCAGTTGCCTTCCTGGTGTCCTAGGCCATCCCTTTATCCCACCAGACTGTACCCAGAGGAGGACATTGGTACTTTGGGGAAGGGGAATCGGATCCTGGGAAGCTAGACGCTAGCAGCCGTGCCCCCACGCACCCCTCTTCTCTCCCCTGGGTCTCATTGCAGCACCGTGGAGACCTGGGGAACGTCCACGCTGATACTGACGGCCAAGCCAGCTTCAGGATAGAGGATGAGCAGCTGAAGGTATGGCGGAAAAGGAGGTGGGGATCTCTCCTAACAGGTCCGCTGTCTGAGGCTGTTATCTGCCCTCAAAGGTATGGGATGTGATCGGCCGAAGCCTGGTAATTGACGAGGGAGAAGACGACCTGGGCCGGGGTGGCCATCCCTTATCCAAGGTCACGGGGAACTCAGGAGAGAGGTGAGTGATGCCGCTCCCAGCAGGAGGCTCCGCTCGGCCTGCGGTGTGTGGTCAAGTCCAGAGGAGCCTAGACCAGTGCCCGGGGCCCACCGCTGACCACACGTTCTTCCTCAGGTTGGCCTGTGGCATCATCGCACGCTCTGCTGGCCTCTTCCAGAACCCCAAGCAGATCTGCTCCTGCGATGGCCTCACCATCTGGGAGGAGCGTGGCCGGCCTATTGCTGGCGAGGGACGAAAGGAGCCGGCCAAGCCCCCTGCCCACCTCTGAGCACGGCCTCAGCCCCGGGTTTGGGACTGCTCTCCCCGCTGAGCACCGTCCGCTTCCAGAGAGAGGGGAGGGAGGCCCTGCTTGCCCGGTGCCAGGAGAACTCGGGTACGGGGTGTGAAGGGTCACTTTGATGTTCCCTTGGCAAATTAAAGTTTTATTTTCATATAGAACTCTGGATTTTGTCCGTGTCCCAGTGTCCCTTTATGGGCGTGCTGAACACAGTCCGTCTGCCTCCGGCCTCCATTTAAGGACTACCTCTTGGCTTTGGAGCCAAACAAAACTGGATTCAAATCTGCACAGCTTCCGAGGGCAGCATTCCCCTCGGGGTCACAGCGCGGGACCGCAGCACGCAGTTTGCTGTCAGACACCCACCCTGCTTTAGTTTCTCCCGGAGCTCGGGCCTGTCATGTGCGAGTTCGAGAGCTGCAGGTGGCCCTCTTCTCCCTGCCCTGTCAACCGAGTGTCAGCCCAAGCCTGTCTGCTGAGGAGTGGGAGGAGGCGGAGGCACAGGGACGACCTCCGAGCTGTTGGATAATGGCAGACACCCCCAAGCACCCGCTCTGGGCCTTTCCCGAGGCCAGCTGCTTCCTGACCTGGGGGTCGGGAGACACTCCTAGATTTTCCCCAAGCATCCCCTCCTCCTGCTTTTTAAATTAACTTGGCTTGAGTTGATTTTTTTCATTCACAAGTAAAAGACTCTTAATTAACCTAATGAGCAAAGTGCTTGGCGCAGGACCTGGCACGCGGGAAGTGAAGGGAATGGTGGCTGTGCTTCTGAGGCCAAATGGGGCCCCTGGAGGCTGCCCCAGCCAAGCCCTCCCCGCCCCCCACAGGCATGGCCAGTATCCAAGGACTAACGCGTAGGGCCAGGGATTCTGGGCCTCCCCACTTACCGTTTCGCCCCCCTCCCCTGACACTCCTAACCCCCCACTGGACTTTGTCAAGCTTGCTCATCCATGACAAAACTGCTTTTATAACACTGTGGGCTGTCAAAATACAAACTTTGCCCCTTACCGTGTCTGCTTGGAACCAGGCAAGTGATTTTCCAGATAGCTGGCCTTGCTAAGGTGTGTCTGGCTCTGTTTCCATTCCCTAGGCCTTTTCCTCTTTCTTCCTCAAGGCTGCGGGCTCTGCGTCCAGCCCTAGCCCTCGGACCCTGCTCTCTCTCTTGCCAAACCTGTGCTGGTTGCTTTCCAGCTCCCCTGATTCCTGGGAACCAAACCCCTTTCAAGCATCAGACCCAGGCTGTCTTCCCCTGCCCCAGATCATTGCAGGAGCTCCTCATGGACTCTGCCCACAGCCAGTCCTTGACCTCCTCTCACCTTGTTCTGGAACGACAGCTGGGTTTAACCCTCTTATGGCCAAACCTCTTATCAAACCCTACCACTCTGTTTCCACTCTTAAAGAGTCAGCATCCCCAATAGCTTTTCTCTCTTTTAAACTCTTAACTGTATAGCTTTCTTTCTTTTTAAGGTTTTATTTTGTTTATTTTTTTAAGATTTATTTATTTGAGAGAGAGAGAGCAAGCACACGCAGTGGGCGGGGGAGGGTAGAAGGAAAAGGAGAAGCAGACTCCCCACTGAGCAGGTATCCGGATGTGGAGCTCAATCCCAGGACCCCAATATCATGACTGGGACCAAAGGCAGATGCTTAACCAACGGAGCCCTCAGGTGCTCCAAGATTTTATTTTTAAGTAATCTCTCCACCCAAGCTGGGGTTTGAACTTACAACCCCGAGATCAAGAGTCACATGCTCTACTGACTGAGCCAGGTGCCCTTTAACTGTGTAGTTTTAATTTTTTTGTTTTATTTTTTAAAGATTTAATTTTTTTAATTTATGAGAGAGAGAGAGAGAGAGCATGAGCAGGGGGAGGGGCAGAGGGAGAAGCAGACTCTGGCTGAGCAGGGAGCCCGATGCGGGGCTGGATCCCAGGACCCCAGGATCATGACCTGAGCCGAAGGCAGCCTCTTAACTCACTGAGCCACCCAGGTGCCCCAAACCGTGTAGTTTTCAAACTTTGGTTTCAAACCACAGAACACAGTTCAGACATCTTAAAGGCCCAACTGTGAAGCAAATGGGGAACTTTGGCTAAAGTTCCCAAAAGTCCTGGGGCTCTTGGGAGCACAGTTTGAAAATCTTCACCAAATTCAGTCATTTTTGTGTTCTCAATATCTGCCATGTCCACAAACCCATTTGGACTGCCATTTACCACATACTTAAGACATTTTTTAATTCACTTTCAAACTCAATTAAAAACGAAATTTTAATCAGATTAGCTAATACCCATACAGTGATTATTAAGTGCGGGGCTCTTTTCTAAACACTCCATGGAGTAATTCATATAATCCTCAAGGTGAATACTACACGGTAGCTTCTGTTGTTATCCCATGTTACAGATGAGCAAACTAAAGCACAGAGTGGTTATGTGACTTGCCCAAGGTCACACAGTTAGGAGCATGGCTGTGTCTCGGTTTAGACCCATGCGGGCTGGCTCCAGGCCTATACTCTTAACCACCCTATTGGTTCTCACTGCGAAGTATGGAAAGTAAGATTCGTTTGTCATAAATAGAAATTTGCTAGAAAAAGAACATACATACATAGCTATGAAAATAAAAATTGTTCATCCGTGAACCACCCCGAAATTGTGTGTAACTCCAGTGGTTTTATACTATGTTTCAGGGAGCCCAGGCACTTTGTTTCGTCCCGGGTTCTCTCTGCCCTCATTTATTACTTTTCCTCTGCCGCAGGTGCTTTTCCAGTGGTCTCCGCCCCCGGCCTCATATCCATGTCTTAGGGACCTCTTGTCTCTCCCTTCCCTCCTCTCTGGGTTCGCCCCTTCTGGCCTTCCAGTCTCAGTGCTGCCTGGGATTCCACACTGGGGCTGTAGAGCTGTGAACATTTAAGGAAACTTCTGTTTTTCCAAGTAGGAGACCTTCTCCCCAGCTGAATCCTGGCAGAGGGACCCAACCAGAGCACCTTTCCGGAGCAGTGCCAGAGCCTCTTCTCGGGGACTCCTGGCTGCCAGTGGGGGTCCTTGGGAGTGGTGGGGCTGTTTCCGAAGGCAGCTGCAACTCTGGCTCCTGAATATCCCTCTTCCTGTTCCTCTGCTTTCTCCTGTGGCTCTCAGGTGGGGGGCCCCTTGTCCTCGGACCAGCAGCATGAACATCACTTGGAAAGGTTTGCAAACTCCTGGGCTTCCCTCCAGACTCAGTGAATCAGAAACTCTGTGGGTGAAGCCTGGAAATCTGTTTTGAAAGCCCTCTAGGTGATTCTGAAGCACACTAAAGTTTGAGAGCTACTAGTCTCATCTTTTAAAAATTGGTTAGCTCAGGGCCTGATACCCTCCCAGAGCTGCGTGTCTACCTGCCGTTTCCTATCTTCATGGAGGAGCACAGTCCGGGACCATCCTCCAGCCCCCAAAAACTTCTCTTCAAATTTAAATACATATATGATACCTACTTCCAAGGGGGACTTGCTGTATTTTAGCCAGAGATAGAGAGGAGATTATATCTAAAAACCAAGCGAGGGAATAACCATAAGAGAGTACGCAGCTTCAAAGCAAAGAGGAACGCACCCAGGGTTCCCAGGGCCTCGGTGCCTGCTAATACCATGAACAGTTTCAGTAGGAAAGAGCCGTCTCTGTATTTATGATGCACCATTAATGGTACTGGTGCACTGAAGACTATTAGCGATGACTTGGAAAAAAAAAAAAAAACTATTGTGATTCAGCTGATAATGGCCATTGAAGTTACTGAGTCCTAATCCCTAGAAGTTATAAATGTGACCTTATCTGGGTCTTTACAGATGTGATTAAGTTAAAGATTTGGGGGATGAGGCGATTATCCTGGATTATCTCGATGGGCCCTGAATGCAAATACACAGATCCTCACAAGGAGACAGAGTTTTGATGCAGAGAAGGTGATGGGAGGACAGCAGAGGGAAAAACTGAATGATGCTGACCTTGAAGTTTGGTCTGCTGCAGCCACAAACCCAGGAATGCCAGCAGCTCCTGGAAGCTGACTGCGAGAGGCAGGGAATAGATTCCTCCCGCAAGTCCCAAGGGGGAGCGAAGCCCTGCTGACAACATGACTTCAGTCTGCTGCTATGAATTTTGAACTTCGGACCTCCAGAACTGTGAGAGAATGAATTGTTGCTTTAAGTCACGTAGATTGTGGTGACGTCTTCTAACAACCACCAACAAGCCAGTGCAGTTATGATTCAGTTTGATTAAGGTAGCATATGTAAAGTTTAGCTTTCCTTAAGTCTTTAAGTTCGAATTACAAAACTTCTTTTTCTTTTCTTTTCTTTTTTTTAAAGATTTTATTTACTTGACAGAGAGAGATCACAAGTAGGCAGAGAGGCAGGCAGAGAGAGAGGAGGAAGCAGGCTCCCCACTGAGCAGAGCATAGAGCTGGTTGCAGGGCTTGATCCCAGGACCCCGAGATCACGACCTGAGCCGAAGGCAGAGGCCCCAACCCACTGAGCTACCCAGGCGCCCCCAAACCTTATTTTTCTATTTACAAATCTGGTAAAATAAGAACATTATCCCAGGGCCCCTGGGTGGCTCAGTCGGTTAAGCGTTGGCCTTCCGCTTGGGTCGTGATCCCAGGGTCCTGGAATCAAGCCCCATATCAGGCTCCCTGCTCAGTGGGGAGTCTGCTTCTCCCTCTGCCTGCCACTCCCCCTGCTTGTGTATGCTCTCTCTCTTTCATTCTCTCTCTAATAAATAAAATCTAAAAGTAAATAAATAAATAAAATAAAAATCTTGTTAAAAAGTTAAGTAAATAAATATAAAATTTTAAGGGGCGCCTGGGTGGCTCAGTGGGTTAAAGCCTCTGCCTTCGGCTCAGGTCATGATCTCAGGGTCCTGGAATTGAGCCCCGCATCGGGCTCTCTGCTCAGCAGTGAGCCTGCTTCCCCCTCTCTCTCTGCCTGCCTCCCTGCCTACTTGTGATCTCTCTCTCTGTCAAATAAATAGATAAAAAATCTTAAAAAAAAAATTAAAAAACCATTTTATTTTGGCGAAATAAAAATAATGAAATTCACTATTTTAACTTTTTTTTTTTTTTAAAGATTTTAAAGGCACTCTACCTTTTTTTTTTTTTTCCTAGAGAGAGAGAGAGAGCCCCACAGCAACGGTGGGGGGCAGGGTGAGAGAGGAGAATCTTTTTTAAAATTAATTAGCTAACTAATTAATTTGAGAGAGAGTGCACAAGCAGAGGGAGCAGCAGGCAGAGGAAGAAGCAGGCTCCCCAGTGAGCAGGGAGCCTGATGCGGGGCTCCATCCCATGAGGCTGGGATCATGACCTGAGCCGAAGGCCGATGCTTAACCAGCTGAGCCACCCAGGGGTCCCAGAGAGAGGAGAATCTTAAGCAGTCTCCATGCCCAGCACAGAGCCCACAGCAGGGCTTGATCTCACGACCCTGAGATCATGACCTAAGCTGAAATCAAGAGTGAGACACTTCACCAATTAAGCCACCCAGGTGCCCCTATCTTAACCATATTTAAGTGTACGTTTTTGTGGCTCACCTACATTCACATGGTTGTGCAAGCGACACCATCATTCATCTCCAGAACTTGCTCATCTTCCTAATCTGAAACTCTGTCCCTGTTAAACACCAACTTTCCATTCCCCTTCCCCCAGCACCTGGTAAGCACCATTCTACTGTGTGTCTCTATGAATTTGACTACTCTAGGGACCTCACGTAAGTGGAATCATACAATATTTGTTCTTTTGTGATTGGCTCATAAGATCAGTGTTTTGAGTTCTCCTTTTATTTATTTATTTATTTTTTAATTTTTTATATATTTATTTATTTTTTATTTGTTTATTTGACAGAGAGAAAGAGATCACAAGCAGGCAGAGAGGCAGGCAGAGGGAGAGGGGGAAGCAGGCTCCCCGCCGAGCAGAGAGCCCGATGCAGGGCTCGATCCCAGGACCCTGAGATCATGACCCGAGCCGAAGGCAGAGGCCTAAACCACTGAGCCACCCAGGCGCCCCGAGTTCTCCTTTTAAATTAGAAAACCAAGACTGGGTGCACCTGGGTGGCTCAGTGGGTTAAAGCCTCTGCCTTCGGCTCAGGTCATGATCTCAGGG
>CM052884.1:91713889-91832391 GCA_028534135.1 Potos flavus
TGAGATCATGACCCGAGCCGAAGGCAGAGGCCTAAACCACTGAGCCACCCAGGCGCCCCGAGTTCTCCTTTTAAATTAGAAAACCAAGACTGGGTGCACCTGGGTGGCTCAGTGGGTTAAAGCCTCTGCCTTCGGCTCAGGTCATGATCTCAGGGTCCTGGGATCAAGCCCCGCATCGGGCTCTCTGCTCAGCAGCGAGCCTGCTTCCCCCTCTCTCTCTGCCTGCCTCTCTGCCTACTTGTGATCTCTCTGTCAAATAAATAATAAAAATCTTTAAAAAGAAAAAAAAAAGAAAACCAAGACTGATCCGTCAGATTCTCTAATATGTCAGCATTTCTTTAACATTACACATACTTTAAATGCCAAATATATTCAGGTTTCCCCAAATATGACAAAAACCTACTTGTGAGCTTAAAAATATTACCAGTATGTGTTTCATTTCCTTCAGTACGTTAGGTTTTAAGTCCACATCTTCCCAGTATTAAGATAGATTACCCACTAAAGGGACACTTTTTCAGCTGAAAAGAAGTTGGGCTACCGTCTCCAGGACAGGGGCCACTCACCTCTGGGGCCGCACCTGTCAAGGGCAGTTCTTCCTATGCAGTAAGTGTACCTGGTGGGTCTTCTTTGAATTGTTGCTGTGATAACAGGGAACTCCAAGGCCAAACCCTACGGATGGCATTGGCTTTACAAACTATGGTCCCTAAATTCAGATTAAGCCTGTAAGGTATGTTTTCATAATCTCTTAATTTTATTGATTTAAATAAATAAATGATTTAAGCAATAAAAATTGTGTAAACTGCCTCCCCATCCCCACACCCCCCATACTCGTAGATTTCCTCTTGATTTGATCAAATTAAACCCAATCTATTAGAAGTTGGCTTTTCTTCTTCCCTCCCCCCTCCTCCTCCACCTCCTTCTTCTTCTCCTTCTCTTTCTCCTTCTCCTCCTCCTCCTCCTTCTTCTCCTTTTTCTTCTCCTTATACTTCTCTTCCTTCTACTTCTTTTCCTTCTCCTTCTCCTCCTCCTTCTCTTTCTCCTCCTCTTCTTTCTCCTCCTCGTCTTCCTCCTCCTCTTCTTCCTCCTCCTCTTTCTTCTTCTCTTTGTCCTTCTTCCTCTTCTTCTGTCAGAATCCTAAAGACATTCTAGGGACAGATCTTTTTCTGGCTCTGAAAACGTATTTACCACAAAGAAGCATCTTTACATAATGAATGAATTCCTTGCTAGTGTTAGCAACACTGCATTTATGTTCTATGTATGGCCATGTTTAATAATCATTCTTACAGGGGCACCTGGGTGGCTCAGTGGGTTAAAGCCTCTGCCTTCGGCTCAGGTCGTGATCTCAGGGTCCTGGGATCGAGCCCCGCATCGGGCTCTCTGCTCAGCGGGGAGCCTGCTTCCCCCTCTCTCTCTGCCTGCCTCTCTGCCTACTTGTGATCTCTCTGTCAAATAAATAAATACGATCTTTAAAAAAAAAAAAAAAAAAAGTAGGAGTAATAATCATTCTTACACATGCATGTACCTAGGGAAATGTAATAGCGATGAGTCGGGCTTTGGGTCCAGATCCCAGGTCTACTGCTCTCTAGCTATGTGACCTTGGGGAATGCCTCTCAGTCTTCTCTATGAAATGGAGATTACGATAGGCCAATCTCATGGGCCTGCTATGATAATCAAATAAGATTGCCCAGGCAAAGAACAGCACCTGGCAAATTTAGTAACCGTTCAGTGTTAGCTATTATTATTTTGTTATTCACTCACTCGTTCATTCATTCATTCATTAAGGAATTAAGGGACAACCTGCGACCATCTCAGGAAGCCTTCTGCTGCTGCTTAGCTACATGAGGAGGTAGAATCTATATAAATGTAATGTGAAATAAGATCTTTCCCCCATCTTTATGATCACTTTGTTTCTGTGCTTTTTACATCAGCACAATGTCCAATATTAACTTATTGGACAACAAACTTAGTACTTTAAAAATTAAATTCGAGGGGGCGCCTGGGTGGCTCAGCGGGTTAAAGCCTCTGCCTTCGGCTCAAGTCATGATCTCAGGGTTGTGAAATTGAACACCCTCCACCCCTGTCAGGCTCCACGCTGGGTGTGGAGACCTCTCAAGATTCTCTTCGCCCTCTCCTCTCTCTCAAAAATAATAAATAAATAAATAAATAAATAAATAAATAAATTCAAAGTTTTTTTTTCAAATACCCATTGTGTCCCGTAGATTTTCTTTTATTTTCACTAAAGGTTCTTTATTCTTTTTTTTTTTTTTAATATTTTATTTATTTGAGAGAGAGCGAGCGAGCATGAGTTGGGGGGTGGTTTGGCGGGGAGGGGCAGAGGGACAAGCAGACTCTCTGCTGAAGGGGAGCCTGTTGCAGGGCTCAATCCCAGGGCCCTGAGATCATGACCTGAGTCAAAGTCAGATGCTTAACTGACTGAGCCACCCAGGCATCCCTTCACTAAAGGTACTTTAAATTTTATTTATTTTATTATTTTTTTAATAGAGAGAGAGAGAGAGAGGAAGTGGGGAGAGGCAGGGAGAGAGAGAAAGAGAGAGAGAGAATCTTAAGCAGGCTCCATGCCCACTGCAGAGCCAACACGGGCCTCGATCTCACAACCCTGAGATCATGACCTGACCTGAGCTGAAATCAAGAGTCAGATGCTTAACCAACTGAGCCATCCACGCACCCCTAACTTTTAGTTGTCTTTTTTTTTTTTTTCAGATTTTATTTATTTATTTGACAGATCGAGAGAGCACAAGCAGGGGGAGCAACAGAGTGAGAGGGAGAAGCTGGCTCGCTGCTGAGCAGGGCTGATGTGGGGCTGATCCCAGGACCCTGGGATCACCACCCGAGCTGAAGGCAGACACTTAACTGACTGAGCTGTCCAGGCGCCCCTAACTTTTAGTTTTATTTTTATCTAAGTAATACATGCATACAACATAAAAAGTCAAAAAGTACTACTGGGTTTATGATGAAAACAGCACCCCTTGTCTCATCTCTTCTGAAATCCGGTTCCTAGAGGCATTCAACTAACGCCCTTGGCCATTTCTTCTGGGATTTACTTTCTTTCTTTTTTTTTTTTTAAGATTTTAATTATTTATTTGTCAGAGAGAGAGCGAGAGCACAAGCAGGCAGAGTGGCACGCAGAGGCAGAGAGAGAAGCAGGCTCCCTGCTGATCAAGGAGCCTGATGTGGGACTCGATCCCAGGACCCCGGGACTATGACCTGAGCCAAAGGCAGCGACTTAACCAACTGAGCCACCCAAGCGTCCCTGGGATTTATTTTCATATTTTTAGGCAACATGACTGTATTGCTATTTCTTATTTGCAATCTTGATATTTTCTGTTGAATTCTATACTAGGATGAACTCCGCAAGTAATGAGTGTTCTGACTAGTAATGGCCAGAGCAATAAAAAACATTTTAATTATCTCGTAAGATAAGCAGACTAGAGGTTTCAGAGTGGGTCCAGTGGCTCATGGTGTCAGGACACTACATCACCCTGAACTGTGGTTTCTCTTAGCGCCCCTCTCCTCTTTGGTTGCGTGGCCAAGCCTCCCTTCCTCACATGCTAACACATGGCAAGGTCAAGGTGGATAGCAGGAAGGAAGGAGGCGAAAGGGAAAAGCTCTTGCCCTTTATCGGGAGAAACATCTATGGCACATCGTGTAAGTCCATGCTGTGAAAATGCCTTCATCCATGTTGTTAAGAAAATATAATTTATGACTATTAGCTTCCTGTGGCTACTGTAACCAATTACCACAAACTGGGTGGCTTAAGGCAACAGAACTTCATCCTCTCATAGTTCTTGAGGTCAGAAGTTCAAAATTACCATCACTGAGCTGAAATCAGGATGTCAGTTGGGCCACAGGCTCTCTAGAGGCTCTAGGAAAATATGCATTCCTTGCCTCTTCCGATTTATGGTGATGGTTGGCATTCCTTGGTTTGTGGCCACACCACTCCAATTTTCAAGGCCCAGACCTTCAGATCTCTCTCAGCTCTGTCTTCTCAACACCTTCTCCTCTATCTGTGCCAACTATCCCTCTGCTTCCCTCTTATAAGGATACATGTACTTGTATTTAGGGCCTACTCAAATAACCCAGGATAATCTGCCCATCTCAAGATCCTTAACTTCATCTGCAAAGACCCCTTTTCCAAATACGGTAACATTTCCAGATGCCGGGGATTAGGACCTGATATCTTTGACCTATTACTGTGATCTATTAAACCAAAGAACTTTTGGGTTGTTAATATAATTAACTGAGGCAAACGTCATAAGTAAATTTGGGCTCTCTTCCCTCCATTAGAGGACAGAATTTCTAACATTTCCTTCTATTCACTGTAAAGAGATAAGGACTTTTCCTAGCAGATTGCTTTATCACAGAAATGAATTTTTACCCAAACTTAGCTCTTTTGAGACTTTTGAGAGTTTGTGAGGGAGATTTTTCTGGTTGTGACAATGCTGAGAGTGTGCGTGGGGGGGTGTTCCTGGCATTTAGTGGGGGAAGGCTGAGGATCCTTGCCAACCCGCAGTGTGCAAAGTAGTCTGACACAAAGAACCAACGGTCCCACAACCTGCCCAACTTTCGAATGTCCTACCGGATATCCTTGTAGGTGAAAAACATGTTTATAATTAGAACCCAATTTATTTAATGTATTATTGTATTTATAAACACAGTATTTTTGGTGCCATTTTAATATGCACTGATTTATCTTGTTCTTTGGTTTCGAATATTACTAAGAGTTGTTCACCATTTTGGAGAGTGGTGTGCCTGTGGCGGCGACACTACCATCTGAGTCGCCAACACAATAGCTCTGTATCAGTCTACATTTGTAGCTGACCAGAAGACATATTTTGTTAAATGAAATGTATTATTTTACTAAAAACGTCTTTTTATTTTTTTAAAAGATTTTATTTATTCATTTGAAAGAGAGACAGAGAGGGCACACAAGCAGGCAGAGACGCAGAGGGAGAGGGAGAAGCAGGCTCCTCGCTGAGTCAGCCAGGGAGCCTGATGCGGGGCTCAATCCCAAGACCCTGAGATCATGACCTGAGCCAAAGGCAGACGCCTAACCATCTGAGCCACCCAGGCGCCCCTAGAAATGTCTTTTTAGCTCTCCTTTTCATTTCAGTTAAAGCTGCTTGGGACAGCAGTGATGGGCTAGGTATGTCACTGGGCTTACGACATGGTCGGAGAGGTGAAGCATCAGGGCAAGTCTAGCCTCGTCACCAGAGAAATAGATCTAATTGTGGGCTTGAAGTATGGTGAAAATAGAGGGAGGCAATTTTTATTTTTGTCTTTAAACACACAGGACTTTATGGTTCTAACTGAATTTTGTTCCAGAAACTAGAAGAACACCTGGAAGATGGTAGGTGCTTAATAAAATTCTAGTCAGGATACTACAGGTTCTTTTTATTTGACTTATAATAGAATTCTGTGGCAAACTCTTCTAATTGCTTCATTTATTGAGCTTACTATGTGCCTTACAGGGTGCCAAACACTTTATTGTACCTCATTTAATGCTTGGAATGACCTTGTGGTTCATAGGTATTTACCAAGAGAAATTAAAACTTTTGTTTGCACAAATACCTGTATGGCAGCTTGAGTCATAATCTCCAAAAATTGGAAGCAATTCAGATGTCCTTCAACTTGGGAATGGAAAAACAAACTGGCACATCCAGACAATGCCAGTCATTGATAAAAAGGAACTAACTACTGATATAGGCAAGGACATTGATGAATGTCAGATGCATTACGCTAAGTGAAAGAAGCTAGACTCCAAAAGCTATACACTCTATGACTCCATTTGTATAACATTTTAGAAAAGACAAAACTATAATGAAAGATAACAGATCATTGTTTCCCAGGGCCTGGGGTTTGAGGGGAGGTTGACTGCAAAGGAACAGCATAAGAAAGCTTCAGGGCGATGGGCCTGTCTTTATCTCAATTGTGGTGGTGATTCTGTGACTATATGGTTGTCAAAACTCAAAGGACTCAAAGAACACAAAAGAAGAGAGATTGTTGTTGTATGTAAATTATACTTTAGTTGAAAAATAAAATCCAGCCATTTCACTTCTGAGTATATACCCCAAAGAAGTGAAACTAGGGACTCAAATAGATACTTGTACACCTGTTTTCATAGCAGCATTATTCACAGTAGCCAAAATGTCCACTGCCAGATGAATGGATAAACCAAATGTAGTATACACATACGGTGGAACAGTATTCAGCTTTAAAAAGGAAGTTCTTTTTTTTTTTTAAGATTTTATTTATTTATTTGACAGAGAGAGACACAGTGAGAGAGGGAACACAAGCAGGGAGAGTGGGAGAGGGAGAAGCAGGTTTCCCGCCAAGCAGGGAACCCAGGAACCCAATGCGGGGCTTGACCCCAGGACCCCAGGATCACGACCTGAGCCAAAGGCAGACGCTTAACGACTGAGCCATCCAGTCGCCCCTAAAAAGGAAGTTCTGACACACGCTATAGCATGGATGAACCTTGAAGACATTATGCTAAGTGAAGTAAGCCAGTCATAAAAGGACACATATTTGTATGACTTCATTTATATGAGGAACTTAGGGTAGTTACATTCATACAGGCAGAAGGAGATTGGTGGTTGCTGGGGGCTGAGGGGAGGAGGGAGTGGGGAATTAGTTCAATGGGTACAGATTTTCACTTGGGAAAGATGAGAAAGTTCTGGAGATAGTGTGGTGGTGGTTGCACAACAATGTGAATGAATGTACTTTATACCACAGAACTCTGCCCTTAAAAATAGTTATAATGGGGGGTGCCTGGGTGGCTTAGTTGGTTAAGCGTCTGCCTTCAGCTCAGGTCATGATCCTGGGGTCCTGGGATCAAGTCCCGCATCAGGCTCCCTGCTCAGTGGGGAATCTGCTTCTCCCTCTCCCTCTGCTGCTCCCCCTGCTTGTGCTTTCTCTCTCTCTCTCTTTCTCTGTCAAATATAAATAAATAAAATCTTTTAAAAATTAGTTATGGGGTGCCTGGGTGGCTCAGTCGTTAAGCGTCTGCCTTCAACTTGGGTCGTGGTCCCGGGGTCCTGGGATGGAGCCCCACATCTGGCTCCCTGCTCAGTGGGAGGCCTGCTTCTCCCTCTCCCACTCCCCCTGCTTGTGTTCCCTCTCTCACTGTGTCTCTCTCAAGTAAATAAATAAAATCCTAAAAAGAATAGTTATAATAGTAGATTTGATGTCATGTACATTTTTACTGCGCGCGTGCGCACACGCGCGTGCACGCACACACACACATACACACACACACACACACACACACACAACTTGTTTAAAGAGAAAACAAGGGGCACCTGAGTGGCTCAGTCAGTTAAGCGTCTCTTGATCTTAGTTCAGGTCTTAATCTCAGGGTAGTGAGTTCAAGCCCCAGGATGGACTCCACGATGGGTGTGGAGCCTACTGAATGAATGAATGAATGAATGGATGAATGAAAAAAACGAACGAACGAAAGAAAGAAAACCCAAAAATCTTTGTAGGAAGGCCAGTTATTTTGCAAGTGAAGGAGATGATCCTCAATAGATGTGAAGAATCTTGCTCAAGTTTTCACAACTGGGAAATTGTGATTTGAATGAGGATCTAACTCTGACCTGGCATAACAGAAAGAACATCGAATTAGCCCCAGTTATACCACCAGCTTGATGTTGTGTTATTTTGAAAAATCAGATACATCACCAACGTTGAAGTTCTGCTTTTCCAAAGGATGTCTCTTCAGGATCTGAAGCCCATTTCAGGAGGAAGTCTAAACCTCCAGTAGCTAATGCAGCAGCCACTGGCCACATGTGGCTACTCAATACTTGAAATGTATTTAATCCAAACTGAGATGTAAGCGCCCTTAATGTACAATACACAATGAATTTCAAAGACTTGGTACAAGGAAAATAATGTAAAATATTAATAATTTTTATATATTGATTACATGATGATAGTTTTTTAGATTAGGTTAAAACATTGTTAAAATTAATTTTGTTTATTTTTCTTTTGAAAGCGGATAGCAGAAAAATTAAAAGCACAGATGGGCTTTACATTATATTTCTGTTTCACAGTGTTCTGACTCTACACCCTACCAGCATTAGAGGTACAAACATAGAACTGCCGCACGATACCCTTAAAATGGCTGTGCTTGCTTGCTGGGGTGGCCAGGGGCTTGCCGATACCCAGTCTGGGAATACTGCCAGCAGTTAGGATTTGCAAAGATACCAGAGTGGTATCAAAATGGAACTTTTTTAATTGTAAAAGAATTAGGTGCTCACTGTTAAAAGTCTAATGATATAGAAAAGTGTAAAAAAAGAGCCAAACCCCATTTCATCCATAACCAATGTTATTTCTCTGCTGAAAAAACAGATACACCTACATGGAAGATTTTTCCCCCTGTAGTTTAGAAAGATGTAACATTATACAATTACACTGTATTTTTGCCTCTTAAATTACGGTCATCCTTCCATATCAATAAATTCTGAACTGCTTTTAGTAGCAACATAATATTGTGTTTTATTATTTTTTTTAAGATTTTATTTTTAAGTAATCTCTATACCCAACATGGAGCTCAAACCCCCAACCCCTGAGATCAAGAGTTGCATGCTCTACTGACTGAGCTAGCCAGGCACCCCCATAATATTCTATCTTTTTTTTATATATATTTTTAAAGATTTTATTTATTTATTTGACAGAGAGAGAGAGAGTGAGAGCACGAGAGGGGAGAAGGTCAGAGGGAGAAGCAGACTCCCCGTGGAGCTGGGAGCCTGATGTGGGACTCGATCCCGGTACTCCGGGATCATGACCTGAGCCGAAGGCAGTCGCTTAACCAACTGAGCCACCCAGGAGCCCCGTAATATTCTATCTTAAGGCAATACCTTATTCCCTTATTTACGGACACTCAGGTTGCTTCCATTGCTTGCTACTACAAACAATGGCACAATAAATAAATTCATACCAATATTCTTATTAATGAGTTATTTTGTAGACTAGATTTCCAAAGTTGGGTTACTATGTTAAAGAATCACCACATTGTGGCGCCTGGAAGGCTCAGTCGTTAAGTGTCTGCCTTCCGCTGGGGTCATGATCCCGGGGTCCTGGGATCAAGCCCTGAATGCGGGCACCCTGCTCAGTGGTGAGTCTGCTTCTCCCTCTCCCTCTGTGATCTCTCTTGCTCTCACTCTTTCTCTAATAAATAAATAAAATATTAAAGAATCACCACATTGAAAGTTTCGATATTGCCAGAATAGTTCCCAAGAAGGATGTAGAGTTTACACTATCATCAGCAATATGCATGTACTTTTCTCACACCCTTACTAGCAATAGATATCTTTTTTTTTTCATTTTTTTCAAATTCGAGGGTGAAAAATGTTCTCATTTCCTTAGGAAACTGCATTTTCTGGACTACCGATGAAGTTCCTTGTTTATTAGCCATTTGTACTTCCTTTCCTATAACATGGCTAGTTTGTATCCTTGGCCCATTTATCTCATTTTTTTTTCCTCATCAACTCGTAGGAGTTCTTTGTACAGTACAGATATTAACCCTTTAGACTCCCAGATTTATATCTTCAGCTCAGCCCTCTGCCTTGCACTCCGCACACGTATCTCATTGCCCATTGCATCTCCACTTGGGTAACTTAGAGGCATCTCAAACTTATTCTGTCCCAAACTCAATGTCTAGTCTTTCACAGAAAATCTGTTTCTCCCACAACATTCCTATCCCAGTAAATGACAATTCCATCCTTCCAAGTTGCTCACTGTCACCTTTGACTCCTCTTTCTCTCACAACTCACATCCAGTTGCATATTGTGTTAGCTCTACTGTCCAAGTACATCCAAATCTGACCACTTCTTCTGAATTCTACTGGAGCCGCCCTGATCCATGTCACTATCATCTTTTTTTTTTTTAAAGATTTTATTTATTTATTTGACAGAGAGAGATCACAAGTAGGCAGAGAGGCAGGCAGAGAGAGAGAGGGGGAAGCAGGCTCCCCGCTGAGCAGAGAGCCCGATGCGGGGCTCGATCCCAGGACCCTGAGATCATGACCTGAGCCAAAGGCAGAGGCTTTAACCCACTGAGCCACCCAGGCGCCCCCATGTCACTATCATCTTTCTCCTGGATTCTAGCAATAGTGTTCTGAACAAAAAACTGTTTTCCATTGGTTTTCACTCATTTCAATAGTGGCCAAAAAAGATATTTATAAAACCATAAAAGATAAGCCATATCAGATGAACCCCTCTGCCCCATGCCCTCCACAGACTTCCAGCCTCAGTAGTAAAAGCCAGGGTTTGTTTGTTTGTTTTTAATCATGAATGGATGTTGTACTTTGTCAAATACTTTTTGTGTCCATTGAAATGATCATATGGTTCTTATCTTTTCTCTTATTGATGTTATGTATCACATTGATTTGTGAATAGTGGAACACTCTTGCAATCCAACAATAGAAAATCCAGAAATAAACCCACAAATATATAGTGAGCTAATCTTTGACAAAGCAGGGAAGAATACCCAATGGGGAAAAGCCTCTTCAACAAATGGTATTGGGAAAACTGGACCACTTTCTTATACCACATACAAAAATGAATTCGAAATGGATTAAAGACCTCGATGTGAGACCTGAAGCCATAAAAATCCTAGAAGAGAGCACAGGTAGTAACTTCTCTGACATCAGCCAGAGCAACTTTTTACTAGATAGGTCCCCTGAGCCAAGGGATACAAAAGCAAAAATAAACTGTTGGGACTACATCAAAATAAAAAGCTTCTGCACAGCAAAGGGAACCATCAACAAAACTAAAAGGGAACCTATGGAATGGAGAAGATATTTGCAAATGCTACATCTGATAAAGAGTTAGTATCCAAAATATATAAAGAACTTCTACAACTCAACACCCAAAAAACACCTAATTTAAAAATGGGCAGGAGGCATGAACAGACATTTCTCCAAAGACGACATACAGATGGCCAACAAACACATGAAAAGATGCTCATCATCACTTATCATCAGGGAAACGCAAATCAAAACCACTATGAGATATCACCTCACACCTGTCAGAATGGCTAAAATCAACAATACAAGAAACAACTGGTGTTGGCAAGAATGTGTGGAGAAATGGGAACCCACTTGCACTGTTAGTGGGAATGCAAAGTGGTATAGCCCCTGTGGAAAACAGTATGGAGTTTCCTCAAAAAGTTAAAAATAGAACTAACCTATGATCCAGCAATTGCACTACTGGGTATTTACCCGAGGAATACAAAACACTAATTCAAAGGGATATATGCACCCTTATGTTTATAGCAGCATTATTTACAATAGCCAAGATATGGTAGCAGCCTAAGTGTCCATTGATTGATGAGGGATAAAGAAGCTGTGAGATATATAGCTCTATCTACTGGCACTTTGCTATTATAGCATATATAATAACATATATATATATATATATATATATATTACATATATATATAAATGGAATATTATTGAGAATGAAATCTTGCCATTTGCAACATCATAGGTCGATCTAGAGAGTATAATGCTAAGCAAAATAAGCCAGTCAGAGGAAGACAAATTCCATATGATTTCACTCATGTGTTGAATTTTAGAAACAAAACAAAGGAGCAAAGGGAAAAAAGAGAGACACACAAACCAAGAAACAGACTCTCTCTCTTTTTTTTTTTTTTTTTTTAGGAGAAAGAGAGAGGGGGGTGGGGAGGGGCAGAATCTTAAGCAGGCTCCATGCCCAGTGTGGAGCCTGATGTGGGGCTCCGTCTCACAACCCTGAGATCATGACCTGAGCTGAAATCCAGTTGGATGCTTAATTGACTGAGCTACCCAGGCCCCCCAAGAAACAAACTCTTACTTATAGAGAACAAACTGGTGGTTGCCAGAGGGCAGGTGGGTGGGGGATTGGTTAAATAGGTGATGGGAATTAAGGAGTGCACTTGTGATGCAAACCTGGTGAGGTATAGAATTGCTGAGTAAAATAAACACTTAAAAAAAAGAGGTGAAACCAGTCATTTCATTGGCCCCTAGGGTGCTACAACCTTCCCTTCCAACCTCATGCTCTATTATTTGTTCCGTTATAGTCTCCAGCCATACTGGCACCTTGCTATTCCTTGGACAGGCAGACATACTCTTGCCCCATGACTTTTTGACTTGCACTTTCTGGCTGGAATGATTCCCCTTTGAATGGCTTCTTCTGTCATTTCAAATCTTTAGCACCACCGTTTTTCTTCTTACTTTTTTTAAGTAGGCTCCACACTCAGCACAGAGCTCAACGTGGAGCTAGAATCACAACCCTGGGATCAAGACCTGAGCTGCAATCAAGAGTGGGTCGCCCAACCGAATGAGCCACCCAGGCGCCCCTAATACCACCTAACAGTCTATATGTTTTACTTAATTGTTTATTATCCGTTTCTCTCCACCATAGTTTAAACTCCAAGGTCAGGATTTTTGTCACTTTTTGTTCACAGCTATATCCATGGTGCTGCCCATTTGGTAGGTGCTCAATAGAATTAGGAGAATGAACATGTAGGTAAATATTTTCCTGAGTCTGTTGCATGTATTTGTGTTTTTGATGTCTTCTGCCATGTAAAATATTTTTATTTACATACAACTGTTGGTTTTGATTTTCTTTTTTTAAGGCTCAACTTTTGTTCCCTCAGGGACTGTTCCGATCTATAGTTTCATCAAACTCTTTACTGCGGAAAATTTTTAAATGCACACAAGAAAGATACATTTCATTATTCCTCTTTTGGAAATTCCATAAAGGCAGAGACGAAACTCCGATTTTTCAGTCTCCATCTTCTGCCAGGACCTCAGCAACATCAGGGAACGTGTTTCCAAAGAATGAATTAACGGCACGAGGGTTCTCTGGGGCAGATGCCTCTCGGGCCCCTCAGACAGCCCAGCGCGGTCCTGGAGGCGGCAGTTTGCTGACTGAAGGCGGCTGTCCTGGTTTCTTCCGCCAGGCCCGACCCTCTCGTGGACACGCTCGCTGCCGCCTCCAGGTTTGGCCTAGGTTGCCGGAATGGGAGGAGCTCTGACTTCCGACTGAACAAAGTTTTTCCTTGGGCCCGCCGATCCCGGCCCCACCCCGGCCAGAGGTCGTCTCACCGACTAGGCCTCTCCGCCGCCGACGCTCCCCGCGCGCGTTCTCCCTTCTCCAACCCTTCTTTTCCCCCTCCCCCCGGCAGTGGCGGTTGGTCGCGCGCCGTGGTCCCTTTCCCGCCCCCTCCGCTAACGAGCGGGCTCCAGACTCTCTAGGATTGGCTGCGCCGGAGTGCATCTTCTTTCAGCCTCTCTGATTGGATGCAGCACGCGCGGGATGTGGGCCCCGATTGGCTAGGTCAGAGCGCCTGCGCGGCGGGGTTCTCGGTCGCCAGCCATTCCTGGGGAGGACTGCCGGCCGGTCGGACGTCTCGCCTGTCGCTGGAGGAGAGGTCCCGGCTCTCCGGGAAGGCGGCTGCGGCGGCAAAATGAAGATATTCGTGGGAAACGTCGATGGGGCGGATACAACGCCAGAGGAGCTAGCTGCCCTCTTCGCGCCCTACGGCACGGTCATGAGCTGCGCCGTCATGAAACAGTTCGCCTTCGTGCACATGCGCGAGAACGCAGGCGCGCTGCGCGCCATCGAGGCTCTGCACGGCCACGAGCTGCGGCCGGGGCGCGCGCTCGTGGTGGAGATGTCGCGCCCACGGCCTCTTAACACTTGGAAGATTTTCGTGGGCAATGTGTCGGCTGCGTGCACGAGCCAGGAATTGCGCAGCCTCTTCGAACGCCGCGGACGCGTCATCGAGTGTGACGTGGTGAAAGGTAACGCGGGGGCGCGCGGGGGCGGGGGCGCGGGCGCGCTCTGGGCACTCTGCTTGTTAGCCACGCCCCTTTCCCGGGGGTCGGTCACCGCGCGGTTGGGGAGGGTGGGGAAGTCCGCGGGAGCGAGGCCGGAGGTGTTGGGGGCGCGTTGGGTAGAGCCACCCTCCTCCCCTGCGGTCAAGCACCATTCTCCAGATGGGAGGAAGCGGCTCTGGGTGGGTTCGGCGGCCAATGTGAGCCGAGCTACGGGGCCGGGGACGCGCCTGAGAGACTTGCGAGTGTACCGGGGGCGCGTCTTCCACTGGTCTCCTGGGCCTGGCACCGAGCGGAAATTGGGAAGTGACGGGCACAAGCCGGATCATGGAGCGGGGAAGATTTCGCCACTTCCCCACTTTCTCTCCAGACGTCGGTCAGAGAGCAAGGGAAGAGGGAAAAGGTGGGGGCTGACGCCCCAAGGCCACCCTCGTGTTCCCTCCCGATGAATGCTCCCGAGCGGAAGGTAACGGGGCCCTTGGACGTTTCTCGGGCTGGGATCTTTTAGCATTGTGTGGCATGGGTCTACTCACTCGTGGGTGCAGGAGGGGCCCCTTCCGAATCGCTTTGGCCTTTCAATATCGATAGGTGGGTTAGGTGTGGCAACGCTGTCTTCTGAGTCCCTCAGACTTGGATTTTATTCTTTGGGCTCGATTTTACATCTATAAACTGGTAACCCGGACCGGACCTTTCCAATGTGGAAGGAGGCTTGTTTTTTGAAGGTCTCTTTTCCTTAACCTTTACTTGCCAGCCCATGCCCTCCGGGCGGTGTTCTTTTTATAAGGTCGGTGATTTTGCAAGGGGCATATACTCTGTGGCTGAGGGGGACATGGAGAGGGATGTGTGAGAGGTGTTCGTTAAACATTGGCAAAACAGATTTACTTGCTATTCGTCTTTGCTGGAGTAGTCTAATCCTTAGGTAGATCCCTAGTTTGCCTTTGAGAAAAATGTATCACTGTAATTTAGGCCCGACTTCCTTTTTGGGACCCAGTTGACTTTTGTAGTCTAGGTTTCTGTCCTGTAAGTTCTGGTTCTTTTATGTTGGCAAGATTTGATGGGATAGCCCTTGTGTATGTGGCCAGTTTCTGTTCCTCTTGGGAACAGATCAGAGTTAACTTTGCCATCTTCAAGGATGCAACCTGGGGGAGCATCTGATGCCCAACTCCTGGTGTTGGATTCATACCTGCCCTTACCCTGTGTGAAAAGCTTTGGGGATAGGAAATAAATGGGTGCAGGTGCTTATTTCCACCAAGACACATCATTTGTTCTCTTGGAAAGACGTATCTTTTGGGCCATTTGTCTTTTTTGTAACTGGGAAAGTGTAAAGGGTTGTAGTCTCCACTGCTAGGAGCAATTCCTTGTTCTGCATTAATATCGCATTCTATTTTCCTCAACTCAGGTTATGCAAGTCTACAAGTACCCAGAATCAAGCTTTCCTGCCAGTGTTCTAAGGCAGGCTCTGTGGCGCATTGATTTTTGTTTTTGTTTAGAAAGTTAAGAGTAGGAAGGACTTTAGATTGGGCATCTGGCCAGGAAATGGATTGAGGGGGTACATGACTCATTATGAGAGTTCTGTGTTTAGTTGATCTACCAAGTTTCTTTTGTGGTTCTCAGGCAAGGTGACTACTAGATTGGGAATCTAGAAACTAGCATCTGAGTCTTCATGGAACTCATCGGTCAAGAAGCTTGCTTTCAGGTGTTGGTGAAACCAAAAATTTGCCTTGATTTGCTGTGGACTGAGACCAAGTGACAGTGGTGGGGAGGGTGAAGTGGATAACGGCATGTGGTTTATAGAACTCCTGGCTGACTTCTACTGAGAAAGCGAAAGTTTTGCCTGTTTTATCCTTTTGTAAACATACAGTTAGCAGAAATGTGTTAATTTCATCAAGAAGTAGTGGTTAGCTGTTATTTGTAGTTACCCTGATAAGTACCAGAGATCCTGATACACTTTGATATAAGAGACTCTGGGAAAGATTTGACGGTCATATTCTCCACTGGTGCTTTTCTGTCTCTGAGGTGGAAGAAAGTGAGGTTTTTAAGTTGGGAATGTAGCAGAAGAGACTGGCTCTGGCTTTATAAACACTAATTTCTTGGATTGGGAATGGGCATTCGATGATCAAGTCTTCTGGTGTTGGGCTGTGGGGTCTTTGAAAAGCACAGAATCTTGGGGTTGCACACCACAACCAGTTCTGTTTTATTTCACAGAGGAAAAACATAGTTGCTTGGTTACCCCTGAAGCTTAGATATGATTTGATTTACAGAGCAAAAATCTCCATAGCAACAGGGATTGTAACTACTGTCCACGGGTTACATTCTATTGGGTGTTCAAAAATGAAATATGAGAGTTGCCGACAGCTTTAGGAACCATTTAGGCTTCAGGGGAGGTCCGAAAGGCAGAAGAGGAAAAGGTTTCCTCTGTTTTTTTGTAAGTGGCCATTTTACCCTCCTGTACACAAATCTGTAGTTTAAAGTTAAGAGATTTCTACTCTTCTCAGGATAGGAAAACTCATTTTTCTAGATTCTTCTAACTTTGGTGGTAGAGGAATTGTGACGCCACCAGACCGTAGGTGATCTGTGTAAAACATTGTTTGCTAGTGCCTTTAAATGCAGTGGATTTTTTTCAGAGGTTACTTTTTCTTGAACTAGCTCTTCAGGCAGGTGGGTTCCTGGAGTTCTCTAGATTTCTGGTTTTACATCGTCCTAGAATTAAGTGGGTTCCTGGGCATCTTTGATAGGGCTAGGTCTTGGTTTGGGTGCTGGCTGTGATAGGGTAAGCCCTGATGTGATTGAATCAGCTGTACAACCAAGTCACATATCTCTTTATAACGTCCGGCTTAGGAACTTTTTGATGTAAATTGGTTGTAAGTGTACCTGATGGCTTTATAAAAAACCAGTGATAACAGTCAGTGATATAACTTATCTGGGCGGTTAGTTGAATTCTACATGTGAAATCTCAGTTTTCAGATTTCAACTTGGTTTTTTAACAAAACTTAGCTAAATAGGGAGTAGACAGTGGAATGTTCTGTAGCTATTGTAAACTGAAGTTTTTGTTGTTGTTGGGTGTTTTTCCCTAGCTTGCTCTAGTCTCAGGAATCTGTGGGTGGGTTAGCCAGGACTATAATACCATTCATTAATATTCTCTCATAATGCCTGGAGATTTTTTCATTTCCCTTAATCTGCTTACAAGCTCCCATTTTCTGCTTGCCAGTTGCATTCTCTGGAGGGTCAGCCAAGCCTCTGTTTTTACAGAGATCTCTGACCACTAGTATCTATTTTTAGCTACCTTTACCCAAAGTGGAGGTGAGAGACCATAGGACAATTCTAGTATCCTGTGGCTAAGCCAAAAGGAACACTTTTACCTAAATTGGTAGGTAAGAAATCAGGTTCTGATCATGGGGGTGTGAGGATTGAGAGTTGTGATGGTTCGTTTTGTTTTTTTATCATCTCTGGCAGGTTCTAAGTTTGCATATACAAATGTTACGGTAGCTCTTGTTTTCTTATTATTACAAATGAAGGAAAGTATTCTGTAGGGAGAGAAGCCTATGGTTATTCCCAGACCTAAATAATCATCATAATTCTTTTATCATTATATAGCTATTCATATTTTGCAAGGCACTTTTATTTTCTTATTTGAATCTCCTAACTCTGAGGTGGGTAGGACAGATTTGGCAAGTCAGTGATATCTGGATCTATAACTGAGACTTTTAAGTGCCTAACCCAGGATTCCTCGTGCTATACCATATTTCTGATTTGTACCTGTTGATTATATTTTTATTTTCATTTGTAAGAGATGCAGATTGGTGACATTGCCTCACACTGAGAAAAATGACTGGCTCTCTCAGCAGCTAGAGAGGGCATCCCAGTATGAAAATTTCTAGAAATTAGAGGACACTTATTTCAAGGCTATTTAAAAGGATTTCTTATCTTCAAGAATGGAATTTTTAGTGATTTTTAGTGATTTTATCCAGATAGTTCTTCATTTCCTAAACTAATGTGAGAGAGATGGCGTCCAGGTACTTCAAGTAGCCACGGATTCAGATGGGTTTAAGTGCATGGCTTTATCTCCCATGAGCATGATCTTGTCATTGTTTTTCATATCCTGCTTGCACCATTGTGGTTTGTGAGTTTGGACATGAATAAGAATTTCTTCCCACTCCTCCCTCTTCTAATCTAAAATTGTCTCCTTCTGTGTGGTAGATGAGTAGGACTTTGAAATCAGCATCCTATCTTAAGTCTGTATCCCACCACAGCTCATTCAGATCCTGAATGAGGACCTCAAGGGTGACCTGCTTAGCAGAGCCTACAAGCTGCAGTAATTGTAGTTTCTCACTTTGAATCTAGGAAACCAGATCTTTCCTGTAAACGGGAGTCCAAGGGGTAAGGTGTATTTCTGTCCTTTGAAGAGGAACAAGTAGAGGATATAATGTAGCCTGGGGGAGGGGGCTTGGGCCTGAACTCAGCCAAGACGCTTGGTTTCCATTCCCACACCTCGTTGGCTTACGTGGGTTTCAGCTTCTCCTGTTCTAAGTTTAAAATTTCTAGTCATGTTACACGGTTTTGCCTTACACATTGACTTCTCAGGGATAGACTGGTAGTGAAGGGGCACGGAAGAACTGGGATTCTGTTCCCGGCTCTAATAAATTTTGATTTAGGGCAAGCCATATAAGTTCTCTGAGTATGTTTGCCCACCTGTAAAGTAGAGATAATGATCTTTTGCTCTGCCTGTCTCACAGGATTGTTGTGAGGCCCAAATGAAGGCCTGTTCATGGAAGTACTCTGAGAAAAGGGGAAATCACATTGGAGGAATTTAATGAAGTGTGCATTGCTATCTAGCTCTCTTGGTTTAATTGGACCTTGGGCTGAGACATGTGTCATGCTAAGACACATTGGTCATTTCCAGTGTTTCAGAGTTAAGCTTCAAAGGTGAGCAGTAGTGTTTGGTGACCTTGGGTTAGAGAACACTAAATAATTGAGTGATCCAGGAACCCTTTCTGTGTTTTGTCTGGTGGTTTACACTTACAGGAGCTGGAAAGATTTTATCCTGTGTTACAGTTCATCTTTGCTCTTTCTTCTCTCGCCAGAAAGTTGGATGAAGTAGCAGGGGGAAAGGGGAGAATAGGGAGAAGGCCGTAGGGAAAGGTGACTGCTTGGGACAGTCGGAAGCTTTGTTATGTGGGAGCCAGGTTTTATGACATACTCCTGGAGAGGAGGGTTTGGAGGCCTGGAGGTAGCTGGCAACAGCTGGGTGCTGTTGTGTGTCCAGTTTGGGACCCATCAGGTAGCATGCCCTGCCCCCCTAATTGCTAACCCTCTGTCTGCTGCTTTATCAGACTACGCGTTTGTTCACATGGAGAAGGAAGCAGATGCCAAAGCCGCCATCGCGCAGCTCAACGGCAAAGAAGTGAAGGGCAAGCGCATCAACGTGGAACTCTCAACCAAGGGTCAGAAGAAGGGGCCCGGCCTGGCTATCCAGTCTGGGGACAAGACCAAGAAACCAGGGGCTGGGGATACGGCATTCCCTGGAACTGGTGGCTTCTCTGCCACCTTCGACTACCAGCAGGCTTTTGGCAACAGCACTGGTGGCTTTGATGGGCAAGCCCGTCAGCCCACACCACCCTTCTTTGGTCGCGACCGCAGCCCCCTGCGCCGTTCACCTCCCCGAGCCTCCTATGTGGCTCCTCTGACGGCCCAGCCAGCCACCTACCGGGCCCAGCCCTCAGTGTCGCTGGGAGCTGCCTACAGGGCCCAGCCTTCTGCCTCTTTGGGTGTCGGCTATCGGACTCAGCCCATGACAGCCCAGGCAGCCTCTTACCGCGCTCAGCCCTCTGTCTCCCTTGGGGCCCCATACAGGGGCCAGCTGGCTAGCCCTAGCTCCCAGTCTGCTGCAGCTTCCTCGCTTGGCCCATATGGTGGAGCCCAGCCCTCGGCCTCGGCCCTCTCCTCCTATGGGGGTCAGCCAGCTGCGGCTTCCTCGCTCAACTCCTATGGGGCTCAGGGTTCCTCCCTTGCCTCCTATGGTAACCAGCCATCCTCTTACGGCGCGCAGGCTGCCTCTTCCTATGGGGTTCGCGCGGCTGCCTCCTCCTACAACACCCAGGGAGCAGCTTCCTCCCTAGGCTCTTATGGGGCCCAGGCAGCCTCTTATGGGGCCCAGTCTGCAGCCTCCTCACTAGCTTATGGGGCCCAGGCAGCTTCTTACAATGCCCAGCCCTCGGCCTCTTACAATGCCCAGTCTGCCCCGTATGCTGCACAACAGGCTGCTTCCTACTCTTCCCAGCCGGCTGCCTATGTGGCACAGCCAGCTACAGCTGCTGCCTATGCCAGCCAACCAGCCGCCTACGCTGCACAAGCCACTACCCCAATGGCTGGCTCCTATGGGGCCCAGCCGGTTGTTCAGACCCAGCTGAATAGTTACGGGGCTCAAGCATCAATGGGCCTGTCAGGCTCCTATGGGGCTCAGTCAGCTGCTGCGGCCACTGGCTCCTATGGTGCAGCAGCTGCCTATGGGGCCCAGCCTTCTGCCACCCTGGCAGCTCCGTACCGCACTCAGTCGTCAGCCTCATTGGCTGCTTCCTATGCTGCCCAGCAGCATCCCCAGGCTGCTGCCTCCTACCGTGGCCAGCCGGGCAATGCCTACGATGGGGCAGGTCAGCCGTCTGCAGCCTACCTGTCCATGTCCCAGGGGGCCGTTGCCAACGCCAACAGCACCCCGCCGCCCTATGAGCGTACCCGCCTCTCCCCACCCCGGGCCAGCTACGACGATCCCTACAAAAAGGCTGTCGCCATGTCGAAAAGGTACTGTATGCCCCCCCGCCTCTGCCCCCAGCTGGGGCTTAGGGCAAGGGGCTGAGGTTGGCATGGGAGGGAAACTGGAGCCATTGGCCCCTCCCTCGGTCTTCTCTCCTCTACTCCCATGGGATGTCCAAAGGCCGAGGGGGTTGATGTCTGTGAACTTTTCCGGTCACCAGGGTTGAGGCGGAGCGTTAGTGCTCAGCCTGGGGTGGTACCAGCTAGTCAGGCTGGGACAAGTGTCACCTGTCTAGGCTAGCCCAAGTGCCATTGGAGCTACTGCCTGCAGGATTGTGGCCCATAGCCTTTCCCACCGTCTCAAGGATCCTTAAGCCTGTTATGTGGTTGTCCTGGCTTTGGTGGGGTGGGTTTGAAAGAGTAGTCCCTTTGGCACTCACTGGCTGAAGGCAAGGTGTATGAGGTGCGTCCACTCTTTGGGAAGTTGGGGACCTTGCTTTCGTCCGCCGTTCTGTTGATAAACAACCAAGGTCTTTCTGTGCAGGGCCCAGGGGGGATAGTTTGTTTGTGGTTTGGGAATGTAGACCAAATCCACCTTGGCCAGTTGAGAAGGGAGGGCTTCGGTGGTGGGCTTGGTTTCCCACTGAGTTGAACCAGGCTTGATTTCTTGCCCTGGATAGGGTGATGAGCCTTCTGACAAAATCTTGTTTGTTGGAGACCAATCTGATCACACCCTCCCTATCCCCATTGGCATCTCCCCCATGCCCACCTGGAGCCCTCCCCTCAATTGTCTCATTCACCAACTGTCTTCTTCTCTCGACTAGGTATGGTTCCGACCGGCGTTTAGCCGAGCTCTCTGATTACCGCCGTTTATCAGAGTCGCAGCTTTCGTTCCGCCGCTCGCCGACAAAGTCCTCGCTGGATTACCGTCGCCTGCCCGATGCCCATTCCGATTACGCACGCTATTCGGGCTCCTATAATGATTACCTGCGGGCAGCTCAGATGCACTCTGGCTACCAGCGCCGCATGTAGGGCCATCCTGGGATGGGGCACCACAGGGAGGGAAGGAGAGGAAAGGTGGGGTAGGGTGCAGACCCAGGTTATAACCACTGGCCCATACCTCTCCCGTTTGCGGTTTTTCATCCCCTCTACCCTGTGGGCCTTCCCCAGGAGATGATCCTTTTGAGTGTTCGGCAGTAACCTACTTTGTTCCTTCGCCTCAGCAGCAAATCTTGCTACTGGCTCTAGATCTGCGGTTTCCCCTCTCCCCTGCCTCCCATCTCCCAGGATGGGAATTTCTTTTATGTTTTTATTTTTTCCTGGCTCCCTTTTATTTTTGTGCGCGATATTTAAGGTCGTCTGGATGGGGAAGCAACCTGCAGCTGAGGTCGGCGGCGCCTTTTTCTTTTTAGATGTGAGGGAGGCCAGGAAAGGGTTAGCTTAACCATTTCCTATGCGCCAAGCTGTGCCAGCAGTCCGGGGGCCCTGACTTTGTCCCTCTATAGACTGTGTTGAGACTGAATTCCTGTCGGGACAGTCGGTTGGTATATGTCCAAATCCCTGCTGTCCCCCCGATGTTCTAGCTGATGCTGAGTGGCACAGTCCCATGTCCCCATCTCCCCAAGTAGGTGGTGTTAGAAAACCTTGATTTTTTTTCCCTTTTGTATGGACTACAAATAAAACTTGGGGCAATTTGCAGTTTGGAAACCTGGTTGTCATTGTCTTGATTGCACTCAGTTTCAGAGGAGCCAGTTTGACATCCAGGAAGTCATGACAGCTAAAGGAAAGGCAGCTGGAGAACCCCAGGGCAGATAAGGAAAGGGGTTTGAATGTGGGAATTAGTGATTTTCCTGCTGCCCAGAGGGATATAGGTCATTGTTGGCCTGTTAGTCTGCCATCTTTAGGACTGGAGAGTCCAGACCCAAGTTGCTTGGACTTTCTCAGCCCTTAACTTGAATTGATCACACCAAGATGCAGTAAATCTATTTCCTTTTCCCCTAATTTATCTCCAGGTCAGAAACAACCTGTGCTCCAGCAGGGTGGTTCTGGGGTATGGCTTCTCAAGTGAGAAGTGGGGAAATTAACTGCTTTGGTGCTTACAGTCTAGAGGATTCTCCAGAGGGTGGGCTTGAGTGCTGGAGCTGGGACCCAGAAGGGAGCCAGTGGTGGGGTAGGGGTGATGTCAGTGTCTTTACTTCCCTGTGGTTAGAGAGAGGAGGAGCAGGGACAATCGGAAGCAGGTATGGGGGATCTGACTATAGACCTGGTATTCCGCCTGTTGAACGTCACCATGGAGCGTCCTTCCTGCGTCCTGCCAACTTCTGCCGTAATAGTGCCCTGAGACTCAACTTCCCCCGTCTCCATTTGTTAGGGTTTCTAGACGTTTTCTTGCTGGGTTTATAGTTTGAAGGTGTCCTTATGGACTGGGGAAATTGGGGGGGTGAGGTACAAGCATAACCCAAGAAGGGATGCTGGGTTAGAGTGAGGAATTGAAGATTCTTTCTATATTTGAATTCTGGGATGGGTGGGCGGGGGGTGGGGGGGCGTTGAGAGGGCCTGGGCAAAAAAAAAAAAAAGTTCCAGCCAGGGACAAGATGGAAGCTCGGGCTTACTAATAATGAGCGAAGAGAAGAAAACTGGTTGGGTAGGAACCTACTGATGTTCCTTTGGGAAAGGGGGCTTTAAAGATTGGATTATGGGAGCCTGCTGGGGCAAGGCGATTTTGGGGAGTTGTCTGTCAAATCGGGTGGAGTTCGGGTGGGTTCTTTTCTGCCTCTCACTGGCTTCTTGTGAATTTGCCTGTGACAGAGTAGCTTGCCCCAGATGTTCTCTTCCCTCTGCCCAGTGGGCAAAAGCATGTGATCTTTATAACCATGAGCTCTTGTGGATGCTAACTGGGGTTAATTTCAGGGGGTTACTGGAGCCATAGCTCTTTTCCTTGCTTCTCTGTCTGCTCACTGCTTTGCCTCCAGGTGCTTTGCTGTTCCTTTTCATTTCTTTACAGGACTGGGAGGGGGAGTTCGATAGGTTTCTTGTCACTTTTCTGCAGGGAAGGTGGGGTGATCTGAGGGCGGAGCTAACAAGCTTAGCTCTGGTTATTACTCTGGAAAACAGAGGGTTGGTTGGTTACAGGGCTGTGATTGTGGCCTGTGTATTTGTAATAATTCTTTGTCATGTGGCTTTCTGTCTTCCTTTTTCTCCAGTGAGGGTTCTGCCACTACCCCAATCGCAGGGTTCCTGTGAAAAACACCTTAACGTGCTCTTGGGGTCAGCGTTCTTTATTGCAGCCCACGTTCTTCAGAGTGACCTGGCCTAGATGATCACTCTGTCTTTCATTTTTAGGTCCTGATGCCCTTGTTGCCTCAGCCCTCAGGTTTTTCGTTGTTTTGAGTAGAAGAGGCTACAAAGCTAAATCGTGTCATTCTCTTCTTTCTTGCAGATTGTTTTAAAATTCCCTTCTTCTTTTTTTTATTTAAAATATGCCACCTGTGTTAATCATATAGCCCACTCCTTATACTTTGCTTTTTGTGGATTTCTGAGTTCCGGGGTCCTATAACTTGGAGGTGGTTGGGTTGAGTGAATGGGAGGACAGACATACTATGTGTGTTTTGGGATAAGAGGGTGGGGAATATGGGCTCCCAGTGTCCTTCAGATTTTTGCGCTTCTGCATCTATTACCTCTACAACTTGGCCTTCATTGGAGAAGTTTAAGATGATTTATTCCTGGAACAAGATCACATGGAGGCTTCTGGCCTTGTCAGTCTGCTCCCTTCTGAGGTTTGGACTTTGTTTCAAATTCTGTCTGGGGTAGGCCTGAGGCCCCATCCCTTGTACTGGAGGTGATGGGACTGTCACTGAGACTCAGTCGGCCTCTGTGTAGGCTGCTGTTCTAGTTGTGCCCATCAGTTAAGCTCTACCAATGTCTGCACAGGCTGTTGGTTCTCCGGTCATTTTGTCCTATCAAGCCAAGTAAACTGACCATAATAGGGATGACTGAGGTCATAATGAAAATAAATATCCTAGATTTATGGACTGTATGTAATAGAAGGGTGGGTAATAGAGAAGATAAGGTGGAGAGCAGGCGAGGGCCGCCTGAGTGGCTAAGTTGGTTAAGTAAGGGTCTGCCTTTGGCTCAGGTCATGATCCCAGGGTCCTGGGATGGAGCCTCCCGCGTCCAGCTCCTTGCTCAGCGGGGAGTCTGTTTCTCCCCCTGCTTGTGTTCCCACTCTCAAATAAATAAAATCTTAAAAAAAAAGATGAGCAGGTGAAAAATTTATATTCACCTAAATTTTATAGTTACTCTTAGAGAGATCATAAAGGGGGTTTTCCAACAAAAGGAGTTCTTAAAATTATTTCAAGTACAGCTGTAAATCATTTATAATACTGGAAATACAGTGTTCAAGTAGCTGAGCTCTTGAATTTATAATACAGGGAGGCAATGAACTAGTTACAGTTAATAAACAATACTAGGGTAGTGGAAGATAAGGCAGTTCCACTAGTTAAAATTTTCTGGAAATAGGATCTGTTTCGTTGGAAAATTGACTTGGCACAGAAAGAATAACTAAGGGTGTTGACTCTAAAATCAGGTTTTCTGAGTTTGGATCGTGTGTCTGTCACTTAGCTTTGTGATCTTGGACACGTCAGGAACTCTGCCTCAGTTTTTTCATCTATAAAATGAAGATAATAGCTAACATTTATTGAACACTTACTAAGCACCATTAAAAGTGCATTTCATACAGGAATTTCATTTGATCTTCATTGCAATCCAAGTGCCATTAAGTATTTTTAAATCTCTTTTATAAATGGGGAAGTTGAGGCTGTAGGTTAAATAACTTTTTTAAGGTCACATAGTTAGAAAGTAGATCAAGGAATTGAATCAGTATTTTGTATTGAACTATCCAGGACTTTGCTTGTAATCAGAATACTGTGGAAGGATCAGATGAGAACATGTGACAGGTGTAGAGCCTTATATATAGCCACTGTTCTTTAAGTGCTAGCTATCTCACAGACATGAGTTAGAACATTCTGGGGAGATTGGGGTGGCCTAGTGGAGCGCACATCTGAGCAAAGGACTTTGGATGTAGGTGTGAGTGCAGCACATACGAATCAGTGAAACTGGATTTTTTGAATGAATGGTACCTAGGAGTGAAGTAAGATATGGACCACACCAGTTTTTGTCACTTCTAGTCTCAGACAACACTTCAGTGTTCTGAGATCAGATTCTCCTTGGGTATGGAAAAGAAAGATATGGGGTAGGAAGCCTGCAAAAACAGCAACGGGAGGGTAAGAGGGTGTAGCTGCCAGTGGGATTGGAGGCTTAGGAAGCTTGCTTGACTGACCTAGTCAAGGAAGACTAATCTGGACATCCCTGGAGAATACTGATTTTTAATTTGAGCTCTTGTTAAACCAGTAACTTGTTTCTGGATAGGAGCCAGAGTTATTAACGTGTATAAGTTATATATATTCACCCCTAAGGGTGTGAAAGTAGTAGATTTGTTTATTCACATTTGAATGGTTTTCACTGACATCAGTGTTTCACTCTTAAGTTTGGATTTTTCCTTTATTTCTCTTTCAAGAGTCCAGGCTCCAGGCACTTTTGTCTTTTTAAGATCTGCAGTGAGAATGTATATTTGTGCTTGGCTGTGACAGATACCAATTGTCTAGATGACTTTGGACAAGTCGCTTTACCTTTTAGGTGCTTGGCAACTTGATTAGGAAATTAAGAATCACCTAAATAGCATCTAAAGTGTTCTGGACAAGGTGCTTTTAAAACTGCATTCCATCCCATTTTGCATAGTTGGGTTGGTAAGGTAGAGGATTTGGGCCAGATGTTTTTAATTTATAAACCTTAATGGTTTTTAAGGGATGAATATTAAGCTTCTTTAATGCTCAGTAAAATAGTGTTGGATAGATGAATATCAGTATGGAGATGCTTGAACTACAAACAGATCTTTCTACCTAAAGCTTCATTTTTTCGCACGTGTCAAGCTGGTTATTCCTGATGATCAAAAGCTGTAGCATAGGTTACCCCTGGCTTTTGGGCACCTGCTTTTTCTATTTGAGGGAGACTGGAAAGCAATACTAGGTAATAGGGGTAAAAGTGCTTGTTTTTAGAACTAAGGGTCCATGGTCTTAAGCTGATATTGACTGAAAATCCAAAGTATTTCTCCTTTTGGTTTCCAAGAAGTTAAGTCTTGCACTCATTCACCTCTGTGTTAACTTAGTCAACAAATAATTGAGTGCCTGCCATGTTCCAGGTGCATTTAACACTGAGGATAGAGTAGGGAAGAAAAAGTCCCTGCCCTTGAACAAGTATTTGATGGGGGAGGGGGGGAAAGGGTAGAAAGAAATGGAATGAACAAATAGAATTTCAAGTGGTGGTAAGTATTTGGAAAAATACCATGAAGTCATGGCATGGAGTTCCAAGGTAGGGTTGGGGTAGGGGTATGTCTTTAGATGAGGTGGCCACCAAAGGACCTGGAGAAAGAACATTCCAACCTGAATGAACTTGGAACAAGGCAGGTGTACTGGAGCATAGTTGGGGTTTGGGGTGTGTGGGGTGGAGCATTGTGTGTGTGTGTGTGTGGGGGGGTTGTTAAGGAGATTGGGATATTCTGGCAAGAACCGGATCAGGTAGGGTGAGTTTGAAAATTTTCCAATTGCAGCGGGCTTTAAGAATCAGGTGATGATTTAATGTGCTTATACTCAGTTTGGATGAGCTTGCAAAATGAAACCTGTGATTACTTCACCTTAAAGGCTTGAGGAAGGTAAATCAAGTAATTAGATTGAGGGTGTTGGGGATAGGGTTGGGGGGGTAGGTTGTGGTCTGCAAACTGGCATGGATTGTGATCCTGAGATTTATATTCCCAGTCCTCTCCCCTTTGGGCCTGGAGAGATTCTTAGTTTATAGAGTGAGTGGATCTCATCTGCTTTGGTATTTTGGAAGAAAGTTTATCTCCAGGGCTGTTGGGACACACAAAATTTGGAAGATCAAACTGAAAGGAGCTGAGAGGATTTCTGTACCAGATGTGTTTCCCTGTAGATTGAGTGGTGACCCTCATCTGATGGCTGGCCCCCTCAAAAGGGCACACACACAGCTGACTAACATGGAATTGGTTTTCTTCATCACTGATTATATGGCCTTTACTCAGTCTGAGTTTCAGTATCAAAATCCACAATGAAAACGGACCACCATTAATGACCACTACATCTGTAAATGTTATATTTTGATGTTTTTAGGTCCTTTGCTCTTCCCACCCTACAATAAGTCTTGACCAGTTTTCCACCATTTGATTCCTGAGTGATGTCCGGCTTAAAAACTCATTTCCATAACTTTGATTCCTTTCTTTTTATGGCCCCACCCCCCTTTCTGGGGGCTGCGTTGGACGGTTGTATGTATTACTCATGTCATCTCATACCTTTCCTCGTAGATAACTCACTGCTTTTAAGTTCTTTCATCCAGCACCTTTCTGCACTCCCGCTTTTAACTCTCTCAAAAGCTGCCTCGCAAAGGGTCATTGCTTGCTCGATGAATATGGGATTATGTGAAGAAGCCAAAGGATGAGAAAGATGTGATGAGGGAGCCGGACGCTCTGGAGAATGCTCTTTTGATTGTATTTTGTTTATAGCTGGATGTGATTAGGCTCCCTTAAGGTCGGTTCTAGGAGTTTAAACCTGCAGCTCTGGCTGATGGCGCCCAATAAAATAAAACAAAAAACTTTGCTGCTCCAGTTTTTTCTCAGGGCGGGGTGGGGACGTTTTCAATCTCCAAGGTCACACAGAGAAGCCGTTTCTTCATCTTGGACCCACCCCGGGAGGCTGGTTTCTCGCGGGAGCTGGTCTCCGTGCCTCCTGAGTAACGCAGCCTCCAACCGGGCCAACTTCGGGGCCGTTATAACCTAATTGAAGCCGCGCCCATTAACCGTTTCCAGAATTCCTTTCACCATCACATCGGTAGTTTTGATCCGGGGGGTTCTGATCCGGGGGGAGCTCCGGGACTCCTAAGGCTACAGCGCGGATTCTTGGGCAAAGGAGGAGGTTGGTTCTTCAGGCGGGGACGCTTCGTTATTTTTCTTACCTGGCGTTTGGGTCCGTTAAGCTATTGTTCGTAGCATCCTGGCTGCGAGAGGTTGGTGGTTGGGAGTGTAGAAGGAGAAATTTTGAGAAGGCAAAATGGAGCGGGGGATAATGTCAGGATGTGTACGTGTCGGTGGCAAAACGTGGAAGCTTCACAAAATTGGCGCCATGAAGCTAAAGACCGCCACACCGGCGCCCCCCCCTCGCTCCGCCTAATGGCGGGCCGCACCCCGCCGGCGAAGCCCACGTTTGTAGTTCCTCCCTTACGTCGACCTCTTGCCCAATCAGTGACTTCGGCTTCGCCAGATAGGCGCTCATTGGCATTCGCATCAAAGCTCCGGGGTTACTGACGTTTCCACCTCTTCCCGGCCTCTCAGGTAATTGGCGTTGGTGGTAACCAATCAGGAAGAAGATCTGTGGGAACGCCTGCCTTTAACTTAACTGAGCGGCCAATCCGAGGGTACACTCACCTCCCCTTCTACCCAGAGTCACTGCTGCGGCCGCCGCCATTTTAGCGTTTTGTCAGAAGCGTCTGCGCCGCGAGGAAGATCCCCTGCTGATATCCGTGCGGGTGAGAGACTCCAAGCCCCTCTACTGTCTTTTTTTTTGGTCCTGTTAAATCTTATTTCACTCTTTTGGGCTTCAAGGGTATCGTAGTGGGGTCGCGGCCCCCGCACCCGTCTCTGAGAGCAGACCTCGGTGCTGGGCATTGCGCGGTAAGCCTGAAGCAGCCCTTCCCCCACGACTTCCCCCGAGAATACCCTGCTTTCTCGCCACCTTGCCTTCTACCCGACTTGGCTGGGTTTCCTGCCTGGAGGTTTCCATAGAGATAAACTGCGTTTTCTTAGACTCAGGAAAATTGGAAGCTTTTTCGAGAATTTCTTGAGCCCTGAGACATTGTCGTCTGGCTGATGAGTCTGAAGCCCCCTTCTCTGGCCACGCATTTCCCCATTCTGCAGGAGCTCGTAGGATGGCACCTTGGGAGAGAGGCGTTCTCGACTCCTGCACTTCCTGTACACTCCTCATGCCTTGCTCTCCGGCCCGGGTCGCCGGTTCACTGCTTCCAAAAGAAACCCGAAAACGTAGCCATTATAAGGCCCACTTTTCCGGAAATGGTGGCCGCTCACTCGGTTGCGAGAGGAAGAGCTAATTCATAATTTCAGTAGTCAGTTCAGCTAGCCAGTAGTTAGACCTTCGTTTTCTGACCTCACAGTGGCTAGAAAAGCCCAGTACCTCTAGCCCTGCGTGTATGCCCTCATTTTCATTTCCATTTTTGTTAGAAGCTTTCCAACTCTTCTCAAACCCTTTGTCTATTAAGGGCCTTTCTATTACAGACGTCCCATTCTTACGGGTTCTACAGTTTGTACTGTAGCGGGCTTCCTTATTCCCACTTTCCTTTGTTCTGTGGAGGTGGGCATGTAAAAGGGAAAACTGGAAATATTTGCTAGAGTTTTTTGTTTGTTTTAATTGACGTGAGCCTTAGGTCTTTTGTTAGAAATTTTGTTTCTTCCCGTGCAGGCTGTGTCGAGATGGTGAAGCTGTTCATTGGAAACCTGCCCCGGGAGGCCACAGAGCAGGAGATCCGCTCACTCTTCGAGCAGTATGGGAAGGTGCTGGAATGTGACATCATTAAGAACTACGGCTTTGTGCACATAGAGGACAAGACGGCGGCCGAGGATGCTATACGCAACCTGCACCACTACAAGCTGCACGGGGTGAACATCAACGTGGAAGCCAGCAAGAATAAGAGCAAAACCTCCACAAAATTGCATGTGGGCAACATCAGTCCCACTTGTACCAACAAAGAGCTTCGGGCCAAGTTTGAGGAGTATGGTCCAGTCATCGAATGTGACATCGTGAAAGATTATGCCTTCGTACACATGGAGCGGGCAGAGGATGCAGTGGAGGCCATCAGGGGCCTTGACAACACAGAGTTTCAAGGTGAACCACCCTCTTTGGGAAGAGGGCTGAATACAGGCTATATGCAGAAAATAGGTTGGATAAGTAAAGGGAGGGGTTTGGGGTAGAGATACAGCTGTTGGTGTTGATGGTGAAGCACTGTGGGTGATGGACTTAAAATGGAGAACGCATGGGATTTAGAGGCTTTACCTTAGGTCAGTGTCTACCACATGGCTTTAGTTTGAAACTCCTAAGACTTTTATGCCTAGTAGCATAGAAATCTTTTTCCTTTGATTTCCCCAGTTATCTTGTCTTTTTAGTTTTTTTCCCTTTTCTTGGTAGAGCACATTCCATTGGTTCACTCTGAATTTATTACCTCAGCCCAGTATCGACATTGTATCTTACTTTACATATAAAGAACGTGGCAAGAGTGTCCTAAGCAACACTTTTGGGAGCAGAATCCCTGTTAAGCCCCCCCACCCCCCGCCCCCCAATCCCAACTCATAACTTCCCAGTAAAGATAAGTGGTCATTAAATTACTAGTTTTTAGATAACTGGTGTCCTTAAAGGCTTATCGGTCTTGTTTGTTTTGTATTATGTTTGTACCAAGAGGTTCTGTTTGGAGGGTAAGGCTACTCCAGAATAAAAGTCTGATTTTAGCAGTTTCTGAGGAGGAGATTTTGGGGTTAGGGGGCAATAATGGCAATGCCTTTTCACTCTTCTGGAGGGTAGACTCTTAACATCCTTGGTGAATAGAGCATTTAGATGGGTGTTAACCTTAGAGTCTTGGCTAGATTGTTAGTGTGCCTGGAGGGCAGCATGAGTAATGGTTTGGATTGTCCCTTTATATGGAAGGTTTTATCTTTTCTTGGTTTAAGATCTGAGCTCCTATGGCAAGAGTGGCAGTCGAGAAGGGTGAGTGTGGTAAGCATGGTGAGTTGCTAACTCTTCTTCCACCCCTCCACCCCTCCCTTTTGTGTCTCCAGTATCAAAAAAGAGCCATTTCCCTTTGGTTGTGACTACTTCCAAGTTATGGGATACTCCCACAACTTCTTGCTACATTTTTAAATATTCCAACCTTTTTAGCCGAGGCAAGGTAGTTACTGCTTCCTTTCCTGAGTACTCCTCCTATTAAGAGTGGTTGCTGCTATTTTGGGTGTATATTTCCCTTAAATTGCACCTATCTTAGAGCTGGAGGTCAGATCATCATTCCGCCAAGTAATGGATGCACTGTGTCGTGGGTATTGCTGTGCATTATTAAAGAAAAGTGTCACTAGTCTCTCAGGTCTAGTTTGTTTTTCTTTTTTAATTGGTAAGTCGAGAATTATTTGCTGTCAACAACTTAATTGGGGACAAGACTGCTTTTGTGGAGGGTTTGTGATATGATACCTAATTTTTGGACACTGTCCTCCAGTTTAATCCAGTCACAGAATGGGTGGCTGTGTCTGCTAGTAGTAGTTACATGTTAAGGGGAGGCCAGCGTGTACCAATTCAGGACAGCTTGTCCTTAACGTATAACTCTTGGCATATGAACTGTAGGCTCTCTGGTGCTACTTATGCTTATTTGTATTTTCACTGCTTTTCTTACCGTTAGTCATTCTCCTTGGTACTGTTCAGTAGAGTTCTTTGTGTACAAGGAGCAGCAGTGTTTATTAAGGTGGTCTTTTAATGCTTTTAGTTTTTCAGTGTTGGTTGTATTCTCTATTGTTTGCTCATTTAAAAGACATCAATTGTAGATTTTTTAAAGACTTATTTTCTTTTTCTGGCTTTGGAATTGACACATCCTTAGATCAGGGCATTAGTTAATGACCTTTATGTCGTGCAGGTGCAAGGTTAGTTCCTTGGTTGCACTTGTTTTCTTTGGTTTTGTTAGGTGCCAAAATGGCCCCATGGGCAAATGCCAGAGGGACATCAGTGAGCACTTTAAAACAGTTAAGTACTTAATTACGTATCTTAGCTCCTAACTTGCAGTCTATCTACACTTATCAGATGTAATGTTTACAGCAGGATTTTTTGGGGTAGTTCGATCCTTCACCTCCTTTTCCCGCTTCCCAGGACTTTTAAGTTTGCATGTGAAATTGTCTATTTACCAATTTCTGTATTGTTAGATCTGAACAGAAGACCTGTCTCTGACTCTCTCCTGATTCTAACCATTCACTTTGGCATCTGCATGTTTGGGTACATCATAGCCACTTGCATTGGAAGTTTTTGCTGGAATTTGGCTTGCCAATAAATTGATAGATCATGTTAGCTCGAAACTTTCTGTGAAAAGATTTAAACCTTAAACTTCTTGAAAAGTTTCTTCTTTCGTAAAGTTTTCCACAAGTAGTATTTTTTTATTTCCAGAATATAAATTGTAATTTTCAGCAAAAGATAGTATTACTAACTTGTGTATTCTTAGAATCTGTCGGATGCCTAGTTTAAGGAGAAAAAGTACTTTAATCTTGTTAAAATGAACTCTTTGATCCACTGATATTACTGGTTAGTCTTCGTTTTTCTCACCTTCCTTCCTCTTTTTCTTCCATGTTTTTCAAAATCTTTCTAAAAATTCAAGCATCTTGTGAATTGCCTGTCCTGTTTCTTTAGGAGGTCACTAAAGTTAGCTATCAGATTGTAAAGAATCTTTGGTGGAATGACTATCAGGACCAGCAATTTAAAGGACTCCGTTAAGGGGGAAGGCAGTCCTTCAATGGTATTTAATTGTCCCTTTCCCCCCAATTCATGAGTGGTGTTCCCAGAAATCTTGAAACTTGCCTATCACATTCAGCCACAGATCATGTTTGGGTCATACTCTTTATCAGCGGTAACTCTAGGGTCTTAATCTCTTTGACTTTGGGGTGGGGAGCTAGGAGACTGGCCTTTGCATTGTCCCACTTAATGAAATCAGTCTTGGTAGTAAAGATGGGAAATGTCAGAATCTTGGAGGAGTCTTACTGTAGTTTCTTTTGACAGTGGGCCATTGTTCAGGGTAGTTTTTGTCTGCAGTTACTTGGCAAAGGATGAAGTGCTTGTTTTGGGGCACAAGCATTAAGCTAGTGTTAGAGCTGAAACACTTCTTCATCTAATTGATCTTTGCCTGAAATCAAGTCATTATATTGAATTTATATAGTGGATTTTTATTTTTTATTTTTATTTTTTAAACTCTTGGCAATGAATCCTGCATTAGAGTTGTTTAGGTAAAGCCATTGCTATGACCAGTGTCTGGGGTAGGGGCGTGGGCTATGACTAAGAGTGATAGCAACCCTTCTTGCGTCTGTTTCTTCAAGGCAAACGAATGCACGTGCAGTTGTCCACCAGCCGGCTTAGGACTGCGCCCGGGATGGGAGACCAGAGCGGCTGCTATCGGTGCGGGAAAGAGGGGCACTGGTCCAAAGAGTGTCCGATAGATCGTTCGGGCCGAGTGGCAGACTTTACCGAGCAATATAATGAGCAATATGGAGCAGTGCGTACACCTTACACCATGAGCTATGGGGATTCGTTGTATTACAACAACGCGTACGGAGCGCTCGATGCCTACTACAAGCGCTGCCGTGCTGCCCGGTCCTATGAGGCAGTGGCGGCTGCAGCTGCCTCTGCGTATAATTACGCAGAGCAGACCCTGTCCCAGCTGCCACAAGTCCAGAACACAGCCATGGCCAGTCACCTCACCTCCACCTCTCTCGATCCCTACGATAGACACCTGTTGCCGACCTCAGGAGCTGCTGCTGCTACAGCTGCTGCTGCTGCAGCAGCCGCTGCTGCTGTTACTGCAGCTTCCACTTCATATTACGGGCGGGATCGGAGCCCCCTGCGTCGCGCTACAGGCCCAGTCCCCACTGTTGGAGAGGGCTACGGTTACGGGCATGAGAGTGAGTTGTCCCAAGCTTCGGCGGCCGCGCGGAATTCCCTGTACGACATGGCCCGGTATGAGCGGGAGCAGTATGCGGATCGGGCGCGGTATTCAGCCTTTTAAGGCTTGAGGTGAGAGCGGTGGGGTGTCCCCTGTTCTGGTTTTGCCATCCCTCCTGCAGCCTAAAGACTCCACTTAGGCTGCCCTGCTTGCTTGCTTTTGCTGGGTTAGGGTAAGGTTACTAGCATGATTCAGAGGCTAGGGAGGAGAAGTCCTTAACTACCTAGCTTTTTGAAATTTATAACCATTCTTAGCCCTCCTGGCTATTTTTCCAGGGCTCCTAGTAGTGGGAGTCAATCTGATGCTATTTGTGCCTGGAAAAACAAAGACTGGTGTGATCAATCTTGGGTCACACCTATGTGCTGTAATTGAACTAAACCTGGGACCCATATATTCAGACTGAGGTGTGCTGTTTCTCAGAGCCTTTGTTGAAATTCCTAGGTGTGCGACATCATTAAGGTTTGCAAGTTTCCTGTTCAGCTTCGTGCTATGTGAAAGGTCGGATATGACCTATAGTAATATAAAAATTGATAACTAGTTAACTAGTCGTCACTGCTCGGGTCCCAGTTACTATGAAGATTACCCAGGTGGCATCATCTTAATCTTGAAGCAGCATTTTTCTGACATTCCTGAACAGTTCACTCCCTATGAGCTTTATAGAAAAAACTTCTTTGATGGTAAGTTGGGGCAAAGAGAAGAAAAGATATCTTAATTTATAAAGCTTTCAACAAGGAGTCTGGGGCGTAGACTCCAATCCAACTTCTCCACTCAGCTCAGATTCATTCCCTGAATATATTGCCAAGTCCATTGCTCTGTCTTTGAATCTGTCCTGTAAGAGCCTATTTACTTTGTTCAGTTTTGTTTTTTTTTAAACTGTCCCGCAGTGTTATGGTGGACATCCTAATCACTTCTTCAAGGTATATAGTAATACAAATCTGCATGAACACCAGGGTTGGGAGCTTTGCCTTAAGCAGATCACTCCCTTCATCTTCCCACTAGTTATGGGCATTTAATACTCTTGAACCACCAGCTCTACCTTGAGTCCTCTGGCTTTTTCCTCTGCTATACATTTTGAGCCTCATGATCCATTTGGCTCTACTTGAGTATATTCTTTCTGATGTTTGCCAGCTTTGGGCTCTAGGTGTTTGAGATTGTTGTTGTATTAAAGAGTGGTTCTCAACACCTTTTGTTTGGGGTAGCCCCCAGTGTATCCCAGACAGTACCTTCAATCCATAATTTTGTAACGACAGGGTAAGTGATATTCTGTCATCTTTGAGTTAAGGCAGAAGGTATGTGACTTGCCCAGGATTATTGGATAGGAAATCACTGGTAGGGCTGGAAAAGAAAGAATGACTTGATAGGTAGCTTACACAAGCCCTCTCCACTACATTCTTTTAGTTTCTTCACTAGGCAGAGTTGGATGCCCTCAGATCTTAAAGTTTGTTCAGTTGATGCTACTTTTGCCTAGACCTTGAATGATTTTTAACCTGGACCTTGGTAGGAAACCCAGATTCAAACATACTTTTGACTTTTACCCCAGAGAGCTAATTGGAACCTTTCTTTTTTTTTCTGCTCTCTAGTGATAATTTGTGATGTGGAAATAACCTTTTCTGAGGAACGCTAAAGTTAGCTTTAAGAGAAATGCATTGTCTTTGCTTAATCTCGTGAAAAAGTATTTGCTATTTAATTTAGAGAAAGGCCCAGCCTGGGATTGCTTGACCTTCCCAGTTACTCTCTGGCCTTCAAGCTCTTTTTACTTTTAGGGGTTATTGTGATACTGGGGATGGGTACAAGTAAACTTAAAAGGATTGTGAAGTTACCAGACTTCTTAAAGATGTTCTTTGAAGTTTTAAGTAGGAAAGCCCTTTTGAGCTTTGCTGTAAAGCCCTTGTATTGTGCTCTCTTTCAGGTGGGATGTGTGTGGGCTGAAATTCCGAGCTGCGGTTGTGCATGAGAATACACCCTTCGTGGTACCCCATCTCCGGGACGTTCTCGGCTCTGTATGTTCAGTCCCTCAGGAACCGTGGACCTTAATTTACCTTGCTAAGTTCAGACCACCTCTTCCTTTCCTCCTTCCTGCCCATTTTCCCGTTCTTCCTGTTCTTTAATACTTCTGTAGTTTCCCCTTTATGTTCTGTTCTCCCAGCAGGCCTCATTGTGTGCAGAAACTGTGGTGGGGGTTGTGCTGTCTCCCCGCCTCCTGCTTCCAGTGGGTGTTGGACTTGGGAATGACCTTGATGAGAGTGTCACTACTCCTGAGTCTTTTTGGCCCAAAGGCTTGTGGCGGGTAGATACATAGAGTTGGATAACTTTTTTTTTTTTTTTTTTTTTTCCGGTGAAATAAATGGTTTTTCAACTTAGGGTATGTGTGCTTTGAGAGAGTTTTTGCTTTGGCTTGTGTCCGGATTCTTTATTTGTCCCTGGAAGAGAAGGGGAGGGTATAAAGTTTGACATTGAGCTCAGGGTGAACATCATTGCAGCTACTTTATTGTAGATAGAACTTAAAAGGTACAAAAGGAAAAAGAGGTCATGTGCAGAAGAACCCAGGCACGTAGCCTTATTCCAGTAAAGACTTCATCCCACTAGTCCACATTTGTAATAAAACCCAACTACTTACTAGTAGTTTTGAGATAGAGGTCTTTCCCTGTCTGCAAAGCAATCATCACGCGCCTCTTAGTACCATTCTAACCACCCAGTCAGTCAGTACATCTAGCCTGATTTATTGCCAAGATAGAGTTCTAGGAAAAGGAAGTGTTTGAAGGAATAGGTCAGCTTTCATTTTTCATGCCATACGGAAAAATAAAGTGGCTCTGTCAGCATTCTGCTTCTTTAGGCCAGTAAGTTAACATTTTTTGATGCCTTTCACCATGTTTTGTTTTGTTTTTGTAAAGATTTTATTTATTTATTTGACAGAGATCACAAGTAGGCAGAGAGGCAGGCAGAGAGAGAGGGGGAAGCAGGCTCCCCGCTGAGCAGAGAGCCCGATGCGGGGCTCCATCCCAGGACCCCGAGATCATGACCTGAGCCGAAGGGAGAGGCTTTAACCCACTGAGCCACCTAGGCGCCCCTTTTCACCATGTTTTTATAACTCTGCCAAAATCCAAAGAATACCGGAATGGTACCACTAGCACCTCATTAACTCGTGCTTAGAGCCTTTAGAATGATAGGTACAGAAAAAGGACCCAGCAGTGAGCTTTAGGGTATTTAATAATAAGGTGCATGGGGATGAGGGCAAGAAAGAGCCACTGCCTTTTAGTTGTTCCATGCTTCTATGAGACAGACAGTCTTCCAATTTTTTTTCTTCTTCTCTGTACCTTGGTTCCAGTTTTAACATTACAAATAGTAAGACTTTTTTATGTAGGGTATTTTCTACAACCATTCAATAAATATTGAGCATCTACTGTATGCCTTAAGGAAAGGTAGATTGTGATGGGAGATAAAAGATCTGGTCTTTAGTTGAGTGAATTCTCAATTTTTCTACTTCAGGCTTCTACCTGTGACTGGTTCTAATTCATAGATGGCCAAGATGGAAATAACTCTGTATGTATATGACTTGTAACTTACTGAACGTTTGCTCTGTATGAAACCCCATGATTGGTCATTTATGTGTTCTCTCATTTAATACTCCCAGCAACCATTTTTCTGTAAATTACAGTGTTTTATTCGTCTTACCCTCAAAATACAAATAATTGCTCAACACAGAGGCTGTCTATGATTGGGAGGTCTAGTGACTAAGGTAACAGTTCCAGGAAAACTGTTGGTGGAGTTAAGGGGATTAAAGTTGAAAAGAGTTACCAGCTTCTACAGGTAAGAAGTGGTCAATAACGAAGATTATGAGTAAAGTCCAGAGTTACTTTCCTTGCATGTGTCTTATTTTCCTTGGCTGGGTCTGCCAGTCCCACTTCTTGGAGGGTGGTGCCTACTTTGATCCCCTTTTTTCTGAAAAGATGGACCCATCTCGTTTCGGCACTTTCATTGGTACACCCCTTGGTCTGATAGGTGGAATTGGCAAATTTCAAAAGATGGAGACTAACAGTATTCATTTGCTTCAAGAAGTAATTTGATATTCTGCAAGGTATTGTAGGAGCTGGATATAGTTCTGGAGCTTATGGTATAAGCGGGGGGGCAAAATAATGTCAAACAGAGAATTTTATTTAGGTGTGAGTACTGGGAGAAGGTTTTTTTGAGGTGATGGCATGTCAGAGTAGCTATGGAGGTAATAAATTTTGCTTTATAAAACAGTGTCTGGTTAAAATTTTAAAGGGAGTTCTTTCAGAGCATGGTCTCCCTGTAACAACCTAAGCAGTTTTTCATGACTGTCAAAGTCTGGGCTGGTTTAATGCTTCATTCCTACTATGCTCTGTGATTATTGTTAAAAGGCAAAACACTGTTAAGAACAGTGGAAATGAATTCTAAAACTATATATAAACTGGACTTGCTGATATTTCAACATTAAGTTTTTTTTTTTTTTTTTTTTAAGATTTTATTTATTTGTCAGAGAGAGAGCACAAGCAGGCAGAGTGGCAGGCGGAGGCAGAGGGAGAAGCAGGCTCCCTGCAGAGCAAGGAGCCTGATGTGGGACTCGATCCCAGGACCCTGGGATCATGACCTGAGCCGAAGGCAGCCGCTTAACCAACTGAGCCACCCAGGCGTCCCAACATTAAGTTTTTTGAAATTAGCGTTTAAGCTTCCAGTCAGATGTACCTCTGAGTTGAGGCTACATGGTCTGCTCTGTGTAATAGAATCATAGTGTCACTTAGCTCCGGAGTCCTGCGGTAGTTTAAGAGTAGTGCGTTCATACGCGGATTTTCTGTAGCCTTCTACCATTCCTTCTGTTGAGTACAGTGCTTAGCCTCCACCTGAGATCTGGCTTTGTAGTTCATGAAGTACTTAACTGGTAGGTCACCTAGTATGTGTAAGTACACTTGAGAATACAAAGATACCTGTCCTCACCTTGTCTGCAAGCAGCTTTCCGTCTTCTGGCCCAGATCTAACCCATCTGATTCTGGATGGGTCAGAGGACTTAGGAGAGCTGTCCTCAGGGTGATATTGGGGTTTGATTTGGTGTTAGACCTTAACTTTGACATAAAAGAGTCTTCCAGGCCTCAAAGTTGGGGTTGACTTGGGTGAATGCCAAATCAAATCAGGCTCCTTAGCCCAGAGCTACCTCACACTAAACTAGACTCTAGGGGGCTAGAGTCCTGGGAGGTAGAGCATTAGCGTTGTGGTTTTGTTTGTTTTTTTCTTAGATTTTATTTATTTATTTGACAGAGTACAAGCAGGGGGAGCAGCAGAGAGGGAGAAGCAGGCACCCCACTAAGCAGGAAGCCTGCTGCAGGGCTTAATCCCAGGACCCTGGGATCATCGTCCGAGCTGAAGGCAGACCCTTAACTGACTGAGCTACCCAGGCACGCCAGCATTGTGGTATTAAGTGCTGTTGCAAACTACTGGAGTAATGTTTGCTCAGTACTGGTGTTTTCCATGAGCTCTCATGCTGAGGTAAAAAAGAATTCCCTGAATAACAACAATGGGAAGTCCAGCGAGTACTTTGTTTTGGGCTTGGAGAACAGTGTAGTCTTGGTTGAAGCAGAGCAAAGTAGAATTACAGAAGGAAATTCCAAGACAACTTAAAAATTCCTGTATTTTAATATTTTGAGGAAATTTTTGATTCATTTGAAGAGTGTGGAGCTTGAATTACTGATAAGTACGTAGAAAAATAAATGAAAACACAAATGTACCAAAACATGTAAAATAGAATTATGGGGCTCAGCCTAGTCATGATCATGGCAGCACTGTTAGTGAAATAGTTGTCAGCTAACTAAATTGGGAGAATGGGGAAGTGTGGATGGGTGAGTTATGAGCTGTTTAAGAGCAAAACTCATTCCATAATAGAAATTAACATAATTTTAAGAAGTGGTAAATGGAGAATAAGGACTATTTTACTGAGTCCCATAAAGGTAAAAACAGCTATAAAAGTTGTTTCCGGGGAGAGATGCAATAGACTTGAAAATCTCGTACTATTTGTTTAACCATTCATGGATTTTTTTTTTTTTTTTTTTTTTTTTTAAAGATTTTGTTTGACAGAGCACAAGTAGGCAGAGTGACAGGCAGAGGGAGAGGGAGAAGCAGGCTCTCCACTGAGCAGGGAGCCCGACGCGGGTCTCGATCCCAGGACCCCGGGATGATGACCTGAGCTGAAGGCTGCCGCCTAACCAATTGAGCCACTCGGGCACCCCTCATGGATTATTTTGATAAAAATAACTTTTTATCATGCTAACAGTTCTATTAAGCCTAAGGTGATGGCTAACCACTCTGAACCTTTTCATCTGAAAGGAGCAGGGACTTGGGTTACTTTATTGACAAATAAATAGCATTTCTGAGATAACAGGGCAGGGACGGTGCTAGCAGTCCATCACGGAGATAAGACACCAAAGAAGTGCTTAGCTAGTGGTAAGTAAACGTTAAAAACTGAATGAGCATTTTATTACTGCTCTTGTTTTGTCTAACTTGTCAAGGTCAACAGAGGGAAACAGTGCTCTTTTCTTTGTCCACCAGGGCTAGTTCTTCCTTTAAGGGCTGAGCCTGCTTGTTTCATTGAGCACCTCTATCCAACATGCTGAGTTGTTCCTACTCCATTATGTAACAAGATGGGACCTCTCTCAATTTCACTATATAAGAAATGTCAAAACTAAAAAAAAAAAAAAAATGTTAAAACTAGATGTGAGGGTCTGGAGCTTCCGTAGTATAGAACTTCCAGTCTTATCTATATCATCCAGGCTGTTGCAAGAGGAGGAAGGAAGATAGTTTTTACCCACTGGCTTGAGCTGGAGTAGGACTTTCTGATTTATTTATAGACTTGAAATGGTTTGATTAACAGGCTTGAGTAGTGAACAAAGAAGTTTTTCCTGGAAAGCCTGGGAGCTAAGATGCCAAAAAACGTTTTCTATAGAGTTTCACCATGGTACCATCTATAAAAATGCCGAAGACCTGGCAAAGATAGGAAACCAGATTTTGAATATATACTTCAAATTAAAAAAAGTTTTATGGAATGAAATTAACACGAGGTTATAGGATTATATATTTAATCAATTCTTATGTTTTCCTTACATTTTTTAGTATCTCTGAAATTTGAATGTATTTTTTTTGTTTGTTTTAAAGGCTTTATTTATTTGACAGAGATCACAAGTAGGCAGAGAGGCAGGCAGAGAGGGTGAAGCAGGCTCCCTGCTGAGCAAAGAGCCCGATGTGGGGCTCGATCCCAGGACCCTGAGATCATGACCTGAGCCGAAGGCAGAGGCTTTAACCCACTGAGCCACCCAGGCGCCCCGAAATTTGAATGTATTTTGATATCCATAGTCCAGTTAGCAGTGTCTTGGTTTTAGTGATATGTGAAACAATGATGCACCTTAAAGTCCATGACATTTTGTATTAAATGAAATGTGGTTATGTTGATGAGTGCATATGAATCTGTAAGCTATCTATGTAATTCATAGAGGTGGAATGGCATTTTACATTTTGGTACATGTCAGATTGTTCTCAAAAGCTGTACAGTTTAGGGGGGCGCCTGGGTGGCTCAATCCATTAGGCATCTGATTCTTGGTTTTGACTCGGGTTATGATCTCAAGGTTGTGCGATCGAGCCTCACGTTGGGACTCCATCCTCAGCACATCTGCTCGAAATTCTCTCTCCCCCTCCCTCTCTAAAATAAATAAAATCTTCACCAAAAAAAAAAAAGTTACTATAGTTTATATTCCCTCCAGCAAGGTATGAAAATGTTTCCTTAAACCCTGATCCAGTGCACTGTTGATCTTTTCCAACAGTTTAAAATGATATAAACTTGGCATCTGTTTTTATGAGTGTGGTAGATCATCTGTATTTTTTTTCTTTTTTTTAAGGTTTTATTTATTTGGCAGAGAGAGAGAGCACAAGCAGGGGGAGCGACAGGCAGAGGGAGAAGCAGGCTCCCCACAAAGCAGGGAGCCCGATGCGGGACTCGATCCCAGGATCCCAGGATCATGACCTGAGCTGAAGGCAGTTTCCTAACCAACTGAGCCACCCAGGAGCCCCTAGATCATCAGTATTTTTAACAGCTATTTGTATTTCCTTTTTGTCTTCATATTCTTAGTTCTTAACCTTTATTTATTTATTTTTTAATTTTTAACCTTTTTTTTAAAACAGGGTATTGGTTTTATTAATTTGTGGAAGCAGCATATAAATTAAGGAAACTTTGTGATCTGAGTTGCCAGTGTATTTTCCAGTTTGTCACTTCATGATGTTTTTGTCATGTAGAAAAATTAAATGTGTGGTAGTTGGATTTCCAGCCTTTTCTTCTTAGGACTTGAGGATTTTGCATCATACTTGGGATTTCTGCACTTGAAAAAGATAAGAATTGGGGCGCCCGGATGGCTCAGTCGTTGGGTGGCTCAGTTGTTAGGCGTCTGCCTTCAGCTTGGGTCATGATCCGAGGGTCCTGGGATCAAGCCCCGCGTTGGGCTCCCTGCTCAGCGGGAGGCCTGCTTCTCCCTCTCCCACTCCCCCTGCTTGTGTTCCCTCTCTCAATGTGTTTCTCTCAAATAAATAAAATCTTAAAAAAAATTTTTTTTTTCTGGCACTTTTTGGTTTCATTTTTTAAGTTTAGAATTTTAATCTATTTGGAATTTATTTATATAAAGTGTGACGTAGATCTCTAACCTTTTTTTTTCTAGATGGCCACTCAGTTGGGGAACAAATTGAAAGAAATCTCAATTTAATTGCAGTGGAATGAAGGGATGAAAATAATGCTATTTAGAACATCTCTCTCTTTCTGATTATAAGAAGGAAGAAATTTTAGCACCTTTTTTGATGAAAGACTGGAATGAACAGGACATGGATGCCTCCTACCTACTCTAACAAACCCTGCTCATCCAGGGAGGAACCACTCCCTTAGACTAATTATTAAATCATAGTTTGCCTGGCAGCAAAATCAACCTTTGTGAGTCTGGGCCTAGAGTGCTTAGAGTACTTAGGCTTTACTTATGGAGTGTTAATCAGATTTGTTGGGGTTGGCATGCCTATCCTTCAGGATTCATTCTGTAGGATTCAACCTACAGAGCTTGATGAAGAACCGGTGGTGCTCCCCAGTCCATTTGTGGCAATGCCCAGGACTTCTTTATCAGGACGGGGACCCGTCTCGGCTCTTAGTCAAGATGGATGAGACTGATTTTTCTCTCCTCACCGGTTTCTTCTCTATGTTATAACATTGTTTCTAACTCTGGTAGAAAGCATGCATACCAACTTGGGGGCAGACATGCAAGTTTTAACTCCTTAACTTTTGAAATGTTCTTTGGCAAATTATACTCATTGGCAGTCTAAGACAAAACTTATTTGCTCATATTTGGTGAAAGGGCTCATTTTACTTGATTTGGCTGTTCCGGTTCCATCTCTGCATTGGCCTATGTGGCCTGTTCTTATATTTGCTCTATTAGAGGAGTTATTCTTTATTCAGGTCTTATGGCCTTTTCCTTGAAATAGGCCTTGTACAATATGTAAGTTATCTGACTGCAAGATATATCTTAGACTTGGCCCAAGTTATGGGCCATGAGGTTGGTCTGAGTAGAGATCTTAATCCCCCAGATTTTCAGCTGAGTGGTAGACTTGCTGAACCTTTACCCAAGTGGCTTTTCCATAGTGGTTGTAGGTCAAGTTATAGGTTCTAGTGCTATATTAGCAGATGTCTTAATTTCTTGGGTGTCCAGAGCCATGGGTTTTTTGTTTTGTTTTTATTTTCCCTTCTTGGCATCTAGTTCTACATTTTTATGCTGCAGCAAGAACAGTACACCACCCCAACCTTTCCCAATTTCACTAAACTATTTGACAGACTTAACATGGCATGATGTATTATGTAGACTAGCATTCCTACTGGTGGGTGGTTTTTCATCAGAACCTAATTTTTTATGTAGCTCATATAACTGGATTTAGAAAGTTATGTTAGAACCATAATGATAGGCTCTTATCAAAGCGAATAATGGAAATGGTAGCTGGACATCATAAAAAATTAAGTCATAAAGTTTTTCAAACAAATTTCTTTTAGGTTTTAGTGTTGGACATCTTTTAAGATAGGAAGTAAATAAGAGATCTGGCAGTATTTTCCCCCTTCGCCAATAGGTAAATTACATCAGTGGTGCACGAACTGATGTAGAAGGGTGTCTTGGTTTTTTCCGGTTTGGAGACAGTCCTTCCAAAATGTCAACCTCTTAAAAAAAAAAAAAAAATGTCAGCCTCTTAATTTCTTAAAACTTACTGCTTGTTCTTATGTCTGCCATCTTGTGTCTTTCCAGATTGCTTTCTTCAATATTCCAACCCTTCCGTGCCATTGGAACTAATTCATTGATGCAACTTTTCATTGTCCCTCACCCTCTTATATTCTCACTTCCTTACCCAACTTGAAATATATGCCAATCATTATCATTTCTTTGCTTACATCCTTTTCCTTGCAAGCCTCGGGGCTACCCAGTCCCCCAACTTTATCATACACATCTGGCAGAACCACATCCCAGATTAAATCCAGTTCATCTATTCACAATCATTTGATTGATGAGGCTGAAGGTGATGGAGAAAAACAGTCTCAGTGACTGGTCTCACTTTGATGAGTGTTCACAAACCTTGTCTTGTGTAGTAGACCCGTGGTTCTGCCAGGCAATCAGGAGTACAGGTTCCTAGTCCGTTCTCTCTTCACTTCCTCTCTTAGGCCTACTCAGCTACTGGCCTACTTTACTTACACTTAACTGAGAAAATAAGCAACCAGAAGGGAATTTTAGTCTTCTCATCACACTTGGTCCCCTCCAGCAACTGCAGCCACATCACATTCCCTCTGGTTAGCTTGCTTTTACCTAGAACCAGTGCCCCACTTAATACCTTAGGGCCCAGCTCGCTGCTGCAGTTCTTTGCCCCTGCTATCATCCAGTTTTCCTCTTTACTGGGTCAGTCTTACTAGCATTACAAATAGTGTTATTCCCACTAAAAACACTTCTTGACTATTTCTCTTGCTTGTTACCACCACTTTGTTTCTTCATTCCTTTTTGTAGCAAAACTCCTCAAAAGCATTTTCTATGGTTTCTGTCTCTAATTATTGCCTTCCATTTTCTCTTAAACCCTCTTTATTTTTTATTATTTTATTTTATTTTTTTTTTTTTCTCTTTATTTTTTAAAGATTTTTTTATTTGAGGGGCGCCTGGGTGGCTCAGTGGGTTAATGCCTCTGCCTTCGGCTCAGGTCATGATCTCAGGGTCCTGGGATCGAACCCCACATCGGGCTCTCTGCTCGGCGGGGAGCCTGCTTCCCCCTCTCTCTCTGCCTGCCTCTCTGCCTACTTGTAATCTCTCTCTCTGTCAAATAAATAAATAAAATTAAAAAAAAAAAAAAAAGCATTTGTTAAAAAAAAAAAAAAAAGATTTTTTTATTTGAGATGGGGAGATAGAGCGAACAGGAAGGAGAGGGAGAAGCAGGCTTCCCCCAGAATCATGATCTGAGCCAAAGGCAGATGCACCACTGATTGAACCACCAAGGCACCGGTTCTTAAACCTTCTTTATTTGTTTATTTTGTTTTATTTATTTATTTTTAAAGATCTTATTTATTTATTTGACAGAGAGATCACAAGTAGGCAGAGAGAGGGGGGAGGCAGGCACCCCGCTGAGCAGAGAGCCCGATGTGGGGCTCGATCCCAGGATTCTGAGATCACGACCTGAGCCGAAGGCAGAGGCTTTAACCCACTGAGCCACCCAGGCGCCCCTGTTTATTTTATTTTCTAAGGTTTTATTTATTTGAAAGCGAGATAGAAAGAGCGGGGGAGGGGCTAAGGGAGAGGGAGAAGCAGGCTCCCCATGGAGCAGGGAGCCCGCCACAGGCCTCGATCATGACCTGAGCTGAAGGCAGTTGCTTAACCAATTGAGCCACCCAGGTGCCCCAAACCCCCTCTTTATTTTTTATTTTATTTTTTTAAAGCTTTTATTTGTCAGAGAGAGCAAGCACAAGCAGGAGGAGCTGCAGGTAGAGGAAGAAGCAGACCCTAGGATCATGACCTGATCCGAAGGCAGGTGCTTAACCGACTGAGCCACCCAGGCGTCCCCTTAAAACCTCTTTAATCAGACTTTTACCCCACCATTCCACAGGAACATTGCTAATGATTTTATGTTGCTAAGTCATGTGGTCACTTTTTTTTTTTAATTGAAAAGATCAAGGCTTATTTCTTGCTCATGTCACATGCCCGTTGTGGTGGTTCCTCCTGTGTTAGTCCACAAGACTCAAGGATTAACAGTGAACATAGGAAATTTTGTGCTAGGAAATAGCTTTGTATTAAGTTTTTTTAAAGATTTATTTATTTATTTGACAGCGAGCGAGAGAGAACACAAGTAGGAGTGGGGGGAAGTGGGAGAGGGAGAAGCAGGCTTCCAGCTGAGCAGGGAGCTCGATGCGGGGCTCGATCCCAGGGTCCTGGGACCATGACCTGAGCCAAAGGCAGGTGCTTAATTAACAACTGAGCTTTATATTAAAAAGGGAAGAGTTGAGAATGGAGTGTTAGGAGAGCAAGAGCAGTGTATGTGTGTGCAGATTACCGTGATAAATAGGGGCCAAGCTTCACTGAGAGACAGATTTGAGCAGATTTGAATGAGGTTAAGAGTCAAACAGACTTCTAGTATTCTAAGTGGAGAGAACAGCTTGATCAAGGGCCCTACGGGATTGTTGCTGGTCTGTTTAACAGTAAGGCTGGTCAGAGCAAGAGTGGAGTGGTGGAGAGAGTAGTAGAGGAGGTTAGATCTTTAAATGATGGAGTGATGGGGCAGATCATCTAAGACCTTTTTGGCCTCTACTCTTTTTTTTTTTTTTTTTTGTATTTTTTTTTAAACAATTTTATTTGTCAGAGAGAGAACAAGCAGGGGGAGCGGCAGGCAGAGGGAGAGAGGGAGAAGCAGGCTCCCTGCAGAGCAAGGAACCTGGTGCAGGATTCGATTCCAGGAGACATCTTAACCAACTGAGTCATCCATGTGCCCCTGGCCTTTTACTCTTGAGTGAAATAGTCTTGTATTGTTTTTAAGAGTGACACACTTTTTTTTTTTTTTAATATTTTATTTATTTGACACAGAGAGATCACAAGGAGGCAGAGAGGCAGGCAGAGAGAGAGGGAGGAGCAGGCTACCCACTGAGCAGAGAGCCCGGTGCGGGACTCCATCCCAGGACCCTGAGATCATGACCTGAGCCAAAGGCAGAGGCCCAACCCACTGAGCCACCCAGGCGCCCCGTAGAGTGACACACTTTTTATAAAGAAAAAAAAAGAGTTTATTGAGGTGTTTTTCTATGAAGTAAAATAACATTGATTTTAAGAATAGTTTGACAGGGGCACCTGGGTGGCTCAGTGTGTTAAAGCCTCTGCCTTCAGCTCAGGTCATGATCTCAGGGTCCTGGGATCGAGCCCCGCATTGGGCTCTCTGCTCAGCAGGGAGCCTGCTTCTTCCTCTCTCTGCCTGCCCCTCTGCCTACTTGTGATCTCTCAAATAAATAAATAAATAAAGCCTTTAAAAAAAAAAAGAATAGTTTGACACATTGATGAATTACAAGATGAAGAACATTTTTGTCACCCCAAAAGGCCCTGGTGCTGCTTTGCAGTTAATCCCCTCAGCCCCTGGTCAATTTTTAGGTCATTACCTACTTCTCTCTTTGGTATTAGTATTTTGACATAGTCGATTACTTTCTGTTCCTCTTTTTTTTTTTTTTTTTAAGATTTTATTTATTTGACAGTACAAGAGAGGGAATACAAGCAGGGACAGTGGGAGAGGGAGAAGCAGGCTTCCCGCTGAACAGGGAGCCCAATGTGGGGCTCGATCCTAGGACCCTGGGATCATGACCTGAGTCGAAGGCAGAAGCTTAACAACTGAGCCACCCAGGCGCCCCTACTTTCTTTTCCCTTAATACTTAATTCATTTGAGTTCCAGGACATGATGCCTGGTTTTCCTACCTTTTCAGTTTCCTCTGCTTGTTCCTCTGTCTGACCTCTTTTTTTTTTTTTTTCAAAGATTTTATTTATTTATTTATTTATTTATTTATTTATTTATAAAAAAGATTTTATTTATTTATTTGACAGAGAGGAGAGGGATCACAAGTAGGCAGAGAGGCAGGCAGAGAGAGAGGGGGAAGCAGACTCCCCACTGATCAGAGAGCCCGACACGGGGCTCGATCCCAGGATCCTGAGATCATGACCTGAGCCGAAGCTTTAACCCACTGAGCCACCCAGACTTAGAGAGAATGGGGGGGAACATAAGCAGGGGGAGTAGGAGTGGGAGAAATAGGCTCTCCACTGAGCGGAGAGCCTGATATGGGACTTGATCCCAGGACTCTGGGATCATGACCTGAGCCCAAGGCAGACGCTTAATGACTGAGCCACCCAGGCGCCCTCCGTCTGAGCTCTTGATGTTGGAGGCTCCATAGTTCAGCTCTGGGTCTTTGGTGATCCTGTGGATTCAAATGCCATCTATATATCAACATTCCCAAGTTAAATCTCTGGTCTAGATCTTCCAAGTTTCAGATTCATACCCTACTAACCATTTGATATTTTTGCTTGAGCGTCTGGTATTTCAAAACTTGTGTAAACTTGATCTTCTGATAAGTATCCCCTTCTACCACCACTCCTCTTGTTCCCTTCCTTTGTCTCTGTTGATGGAGACTCCATCCTTCAATTATTCTGGCCAAGAACTTGGTTACACCCACATTCAATTAGGAATTCTGCTGGTTTTACTTCTTACAATCTTCCGGACTGTTGGTCCTCTAGTAAGAGCCACTATCTTCTCTCACCTGGATTTCCTAAGTTCTTTGCCAGTTGATGTCTCGGCTTCTACATTATCTACTGTCTGTTCACAATATAGCAACTGGAGTGATCCTTTATCTACCATCTGTTCACAGCATAGCGACCAGAGTGGTCCTTTTTTAAATTTTATTATTATCATTGTTATTTATTTTATTTAAGTAGGCCCCATGCCTAACGTGGGGCTTGAACTCAGGACCTGGAGATCAAGAGTTCCATGCTCTACTGACTGAGCTATCCAGGTGCACCTGAGAGTGATGCTTTTAAAGTGGAAATCAGATAATGTTAAACACCCCACCTCTTAATCCCCCTACCCCATCTAAGGGCTCTTCCTTTCATTCAGTCATAGTCAGAATCTAGTGAAAGGCTTGTAAAGCCCTGCATGATCTGCCCCACTTCTCATCTTAGCTCTCTCGGTCTACTCCTTTGCTCGCTGGGCTTCAGCCGTACCATATCCTGGACTTTTTACAGCCAGGCCCCTTCTCCCTTAGCATTTACACTGGCTGTTCTCTAGATGTTCCTTAAAGTCCTCCCCCCTTTTAAAAAAAAAAAAACAGCAGATTTGGGTTTTCAAGGAGAAAAGGAAACTGATAAGTTTTCAGGGCAGTGAAAATGAAGCTGGGGCTCTATTCTCTCTTTTCTCCATGCTCTGCATTTTAGTGGTATCACCAGTTCCCTTGGCTTTTTACCTATCATCTGTATTCTGAAGATTCCCAAATGTGCATCTCCAGCCCCTGACTTCTCTATGCTCAAGCAGGCTGTCTGTCCAAAAGGCAATGGAAGTGTGATTTGAATTTGTTCCTATGGTTTCCCCTAATTTGGATAACTGCCACTCTCTCCAAAAGGGTACATGGAATTTTTCTTTGAGGACAGTCAGTGGTCCTCGGTATATGCTTTTGAAACTCCATGGGTATTCCTTGGTCTAGAGGGAAAGGGTCAGAAAAGAGGAGAAAAACTTAATTCTTGCAAGTGATGGTGGGGAAAGACTTCTTGACGCACAGGAAAGAATTCCTCCCCCCGAAGAACTACCTAGCCCCAGATCTCAGTAGTGCCAAGGTTGAAACCCTGTTCGAGGCAATTTTATTAATTCCTTTGGTTTTGTATACCAGCTGAAGTTGTGCTGACCAGTAGAATAGCCACATACCTATAGGGTGCTGTGAGTGTAAAATACCCAGGAGGTTTCAGAAGCTTAGCATGAACAATAATGTAAGACATTCATGTTTGAGTGCTTATATCAAATTATATGGAATACTGGATATATTGGGTTAAATGAAATTATTAAATAGTTAATTTCACCTGTTTCTTTTTACTTTTCTAAATGTGGCTATTAGGGTGCCTGGATGGCTCAGTTGGTTAAGCGACTGTTTTCAGCTCAGGTCATGATTCTGGAGTCCCAGGACTGAGTCCCACGTCGGGCTCCCTGCTCAGCAGGGAGTCTGCTTCTCCCTCTGACCCTCCCCCTTCTCATGCTCTCTCTTGCTCTTTCTCTCTCAAATAAATAAGTAAAATCTTAAAAAAAAAATGTGGCTGTTAGAAGTGTTCAAATTACAGTTGACCCTTGAACAATATATGTTTGAACTGTGTGGATTCACTTATATGTGGGTTTTTTCCAGTACATATGGTATAATACCATAAATGTAAATGTAAATGTGTTTTCTCGTCCTTATAGATTTTCTTGGTATTTTCCTAGCTTACTTTATTGTAAGGATACAATAAATATCATGTAAAGCATACAGAATACATGCTTGTTTGTTTTTTTTAAAGATTTTATTTATTTATTTGAGAGAGAGAATGACAGCATGAGAAGAGGGAGGGTCAGAGGGAGAAGCAGACTCCCTGCCAAGCAGGGAGCCTGATGCGGGACTCGATCCCAGGACTCCAGGATCATGACCTGAGCCGAAGGCAGTCGCTTAACCAACTGAGCCACCCAGGCGCCCCAGAATACATGTTAATCAACTGTTTTATGTTATCAGTAAGGCTTCCAGTCAACAGTAGGCCTTTTAGTAGTTAAGCGTTTTGGGAATCAAAACTCGTATGTGGATTTTTGGCTACACAGGGGCTCAGTGCCCCAACCCCCATCTTGTTCAAGGGTCAACTACATATGTAGCTTGCATTTGTGGCTCACGTTATTTCTGTTGGATTACCCTGATCTGGATGCTGAAGAATGAAATTTACTTCTCTTGTCCCAAACCTCTCCTCTGTGCTTGGAGTTCAGGGATCCAGAGAACTACAGAGAGTTCTCCTTGGTTGTCTTCTTCTTTTTTTTAAAGATTTATTTTAATTTTTAAGGTATTATTTATTTGAGAGAGAGAACGAATGGGGAGGGGCAGAGGGAGAGGGAGAAGCAGACTCCCTGCTGATTGCTCAGAGCCTGACATGGGGCTCCATCCCAGGACCGCTGGGATCATGACCTGAGCCAAAGGCAGATGCTTAACCCACTGTGGCATCCAGGCGCCCCCAGAGCTTTGTTTATTTAACTGAGTGAGGGCGTACAAGTGGGGGCTGGGGCAGAGGGAGAAAGAGAATCTCAGGCAGACTCTGTGCTGGTTGTGGAGCCTGACCCGGGACTCTATCGTCAACCTGAGATGACCTAAGCCAAAATCAAGAGTTGGATGCTTAAGCAGCTGAGCCACCCAGGTGCTCCTCCGTGGTTGTCTTAATATGCTCAGATTCGATATGTCTGAAATAGAATTCCTGAGTCTCCCCACTCTGGAATGATTTTTCCTCCAGTCTTCCCCGTATCCTTATTTCTTTTTAAAATTTTTAAAAAGATTTTTAGTTATTTGACAGCACAGTCAGGGGAAGCCAGCAGGCAGTGGGAGATTGAGAAACAGGCTCCCTGTGGAGTAGGGAGCCGGATGTGAGGCTCGATCCTAGGACCCTCAGGATCATGACCTAAGCCAAAGACACTTAACCAGCTGAGCCACCCAGGTGCCCCTCCCATATCTTTAAGTGTTTCCATTCACTGAATTGCTCCAAGGAGATTTCTGGTAGTCATCCTTGGTTCTTCCCTTGTTTCTCATTTCTTATCAGTTAGTTCTTTAGCACATTTTGTATCAAATATTGCCACTTGTGTCCATGTCTGTGCCACGGTGATAGTCAAGACTATATGCTCATCTCCCACCCGCCACTACATGCAGTAGTAACCTTCGCCTGGTCTGTCTTCTGTCTTCCTGTTCTTTCTTTTCAATTAATTGATTAATTTTTAAAAGATAAAAATTATTTGACAGAGAGATAGCGAGATAGAGAACACAAGCAGGGGGAGTGGGAGAGGGATAAGCAGGCTTCCCACCAAGCAGGGAGCTGGACATGGGGCTCATCCCAGGACCCCAGGATCATGACCTGAGCTGAAGGCAGACGCTTAATGACTAAGCCACCCAGGCGCCCCCCCAGTCCTCTTCAATTTAATCTCCATTCACTAGCTGGGATGATCTTGTTCAATATAAATCTGATTGTTACTCCATAACTTAGAACCTTTCAGCAGTTTTCCTTTTTTTTTTTTTGGAACAATGCCAATCCTCTACTTTAGCCTAAAATGCTTTGAAATGTCTGGCCTCAACCCCACTCCAATCTCAGGACCTTTCCCCCTCACCCATCTTTTTTCTATCTTTCTTTCTTTCTTTCTTTCTTTCTTTCTTTCTTTCTTTTTTAAGATTTATTTTTAGAGAGTGCGCAAGTAGGGGGAGGGGCAGAGGGAGAGAAAATCTTGCTCAAGCAGACTCCTTACTGAGTGTGGAGCCCAAAGAGAAGGACAGCTTGATTCCAGGACCCCGAGATCATGACCTGAGCCGAAATCAAGAGCTAGCCACTCAACTGCCTGAGCCACCCAGGCGCCCCCTCACCTATCTTTTTCTAACCGCCTTGGCCTTCCTTTCAGGTCCTAGTTCACTGAACACTTTTCCTCCGTCAGGACCTTCTTTCTATCTGGAAGGATTTTCCCTTTGACCACTGTAGGGCTAATTTCTTCTCCTTAAGATCTTATCTTCAGGATCAAGCATCAGAGAGTCCTCCCTGTCAACCTCTAAGTAGATGCCCTCTTCCATTTTTCCCTACCATTGTGCCCAGTTTATGTATTTTGTACTTAACCCACTTTCTTTGCTTGTTGAACATTTTCCTCACAAAATTATAAGCTAGGGAACAGGGAATTGCCCCTGTGCCAGGCAACAGTGCCTGATACAAAACAGACATTTAATAATACATGTATATGTTTAAGCTATCATTTGAATTATGTGCTCTTCTTGAGAACATAATAGCTTCTGCCCTTGCCCCATCCATTCATTGCCTGAGCAGTCATAGTCATTCAAGAAACGAGTGCCCGCATAGAACCAGGCCTTGGAGTAGGACCAGAGGATTAGTAGATATCCACTTTTAGGGCTGGAGTTATGCCCTCTCCCATAAGAGTTCAGTCAGTAAAAAGCAGAGAAGGTAGAACTCTTCGATAACCTAGACAGGCCCTTGAGCTTTGAGATTCGATGATCCCTAAGGGCTGAGCAAGTAGGTTTGTCTTTAGTTCTCATAGCTGGGTAAGAAATGGAAGGAGAGGCAGTTGGAATCCTTGAAGGACTAGAGAGAGCATGATGTCAGCTCTCCTTCCTCTACCTTTCTGCATGCATAGCCCTCTTGGTAGTTTGTCATTATAGATTTGTGTCTTTGAGAGTACACCTACTCCACTAATTGGTGAGCTCCACAAGGGGTGGAACCTTCTCTTTTGCTTGCCCACATCACAGTTCATTTGAGATAGGAATGGCCAGCCGAGTGCTTTACACTTAGTCCAAACAGCTTTTTTTTTCTTTTTTCTTTTTTTAAGATTTTGAGAGAGCACACAAGTAGGGGGAGCGACAGGGAGAGAGAAGCAGGCTCCCCAGGGAGCAGAGAGCCTGACTCAGGGCTCGATCTCAGGACCCTCAGGATCATGACCTGAGCTGAAGGCAGATGCTTAACCAGCTGAGCCCGCCAGCCGAACAGCTCTTAACAGGAAGGTTATTATTCCCATTTATGATGAAACAGGCTCAGAGGGGCACCTGGGTGGCTCAGTCAGTTGAGCGTCTGCCTTCGGCTCAGGTCATGATCCCAGGGTCTTGGGATCGAGCCCCGCATCAGGCTCCGTGCTCCCTGGGGAGCCTGCTTCTCCCTTTTCCTCCCCATTCATGTGCTCTCTCTTGCTATTTCTGTCTCTCTCTCAAATAAATACATAAAAATAAAATAAAAAAAAAGGTTCAGAGAGGTTAAGTCACTTGTAAGGCACAGAAAGGGGTAGTTTCTCAGTTCTGGCGCTCCAGTCCTCGAGCCCGAATTCCAGGCTTTAGTGAGTGTGCTGAGGCTCGTGGCGGTGCACACAGCTCTGCTCTTGGGCGTGAGCTCTGTTGTGAGTTGCACCCAGGATTTTGGCTTCCTTGTGGGGCCCAGGGTTCTGTGCCTGTCTCACGTAAGCCTGGTTCGCCCAGCCCTCTCCAGTGCAGTGTGACTCCAGGTGGGGACGCATACCAGCACCAGTGTGGTCCCCGGAGTGTTGGCCAGGTGCCCAACTTAAACGATCTTGTCTAAAATTCTTCCTTGTGTCTCCGTGGTGAAGTGGAGTATGGTTCACACAGCCGCTGGAGCACGCCACACCCCAAGATGGGGGGAATACAGCGGTACCTTCGGAGGGGAGAACCCTTTCCCTAACCACTCATTTTCCTAACTCTCATGGCCACTGCCCTGCTTCAGAGATACCGGAGCCAAGGGCAATCTCGGGCCACCATCTCTGGCAGTCTAGTTCACCTTGCCAGATGAAGAGGCTTCCAAACTTCCCATTGTACCTCCTCCATGTGGATAGGCTCTCCCCCTAAGACTGCTGGGTCCATTTGCTGCTGCTCCTCTCTAGTAGCGTCTCACTGGCTTTCTGCTGCAGAGAGCAAGCACTAGGAATCGGAAGTCTTTCCCTCAGCACTGTGTTGGGGGAGGGCAAGTCATTCAACCTTTTCAACCTCTGCTGCTTTAGTTACCAGGCAGCCAAGGATGCTACCTCATTGGGTTCTCACGGACTAGCAGAGATGATGAAGTCATCAAATCTGTAGGGCCATTGTGCAGTCTGAATTTGGCTGGGATCTTCAAAGGGCCTGCAAAACTAAGGCACTACTGATTAAAATCATCTCACCAGACCGTAACCTCTTCCCTTGTGGGTTCCTGGGGCTAATCGGGCATTTCTGGTACTTCAGTTTTCCTCAGCAAGAGAACATAGCCCAGATCTTGAAGCCACGAGATGGGTTATTCTGACAAGTTGGCAGTGTTTCCTAGGAAAGCATTTTGATCTCTGCCTTCCTCCTTCCAAATCTCCTAGGTCAAGGACCAGATTTCTGAGCCAAATCCTGCCAAGCCATGAAGCCAACCTTGGGCAAGTTGCTTCCCTTTTCTGGGCTATCTTGCAGCCTGCCAACCCTTTTTTGCCTTTCAGACAAGCTCCGTGCAGTGCACTGAGTGCTGAGGGCCTGCTCTCCTTTTGTGCCACATTGTGTGGCTCTGCGAAGCTGCTGGCCTAAAAGGTGCGGCGAGCCTTGGGCCATACGGTCCGGCTGTTGCCAAGTAGAAGCTGTGGCGGGTCTGTCTCCCCTGCCACCCCAGGGAAGGCGTTGCAGAACGCAGGGAGTGCTCAACCACCACCTGGGAGAATCGGGATGCCTTTCTTCTGGGCAGCAATATTTAAATCAGGCTAGGATTGATTGTGTTTTGTACTTGAAGTGCCTTACAGTGCTGCCGGTAGGGCTGGGCCTTGCGTGGGTAGATGCCCAGAATCCCACTTCAAATAGTGGACTCCTCAGGAAGAAATTCATGGAGATGGAAGACCTGGGATATTCTTCATTCCCAATGCCCCACCCTCAAGCTGGGCCAGGGATATCCCCTTGGCCTTCATTATCCCTCCATTTTCACTATCTCTGTAAACTGCTAAGTTTGTTTCAAAGGAGAGAGGTCTAAAGGCACAAAGAATAAGCAATAGAGTTTTGGTAGGATTGCAGAAATAATTGCCCTTCTCTGAACTCCACCCAGTGCTTTTACCTTTCTCCTAGCAATTAACATTTTCCTCATATCATCCTCTCAGCTGAGACCTTATCTCATTCATCTTCTCTGCCCCTCAGTGGTGTCTTGTGCAAAGCCCTCATGGCCTGGCCAACAACAGGTGCTCGGCAAATGTTACGTTACGGTGGGAGAGGCACAGCTCATTCTGTTATTTGATTAACCTCAGGGATTTAAACCCTACCCCTTTGAGTGCCCCCTGAATCACATGTCCTTAAGAATGAGCCTCTCCTGTCTATATTTTTTCTCCTTTTAAAATACCTTTTTTTAAAAAGATTTTATTTGACAGAGAGAGAGAGATCACACGTAGGCAGAGAGGCAGGCAGAGAGGGGCGGGGGGGGGGAGCAGGCTCCCCGCTGAGCAGAGAGCCAGATGCGGGGCTCGATCCCAGGACCCTGAGATCATGTCCTGAGCCGAAGGCAGAGGCTTAACCCACTGAGCCACCCAGGCGCCCCTGTATTTTTTCTCCTTTTAAAATGTCACCTTTTTTGGCTTCATGATTAGGGGAGAGACCTCTGTTATATATCACATAAATTTCACATTTATAATGCTATTCACTTTTTTCTTTCCTTTCCAGAGTGATCTTTTCAGAAAAATCAGTCTGGTTCTGTTAACCCCCCATTTAAAACCCTTTAATGTCTTCCAGTTAGTCTTGAAGTGAAGATGAAACTCCTAACAGCCTGTAAGGCTCTAATGAACTGTGCCTGTACCTTAACCTCTTCAGATGCCTTCTTCTGCCGCAGAGCTCCCTTTCTGGCTCCTAACGGCTGCCACGGTCTGATGCGGGGCCTTCACATGTGCTGCTTCCTCTCTTGGGACTAGCAACTGCCCCACTCCCCTAACCACCAAAATCAGTCGCTATTGTTTCCATAGCATCCTGTACTTGAACCCTAACCCTCCGCAAGACTTATCAGAGATGTAATTAAGGTTTGCCTCTCTGCTAGGAACCACATAGGCTGCCTTCATCACCCAAATCCTGACTCATAGTAGGAATTCAATCACCGATAGAGGAATTCACAGGAGCTTTTAGTGTGAGAAGCCTCATGGGACTCTGAAGTGGTCTATAATGAGAAAAACCTGGTCTTAGTGAATAAAAGGGATTTATGTCCACAACATGCAATTTTTCATGGTAGTAACGGAGATTTAGAAATAAACATTTGTTCCTACTCAACAATCCTCTTACACTGGTGGGAAACTAACCCCTTTCCCAGTATATCTATTTAGGGGGGAATGAAAGGATTTAAAAAAAAAAGATTTTATTTATTTGCTTTGGAGAGAATGAGCAAGGGGGAGCAGCAAAGAGAGAGGGAGAAGCAGACTCCCTGCTGAGCAGGGAGCCGGATGCAGGGCATGATCCCAGGACCCTGTAATCATGACCTGAGCCAAAGACAGATGCCTAACCAGCTGAGCCACCCAAGCACCCCATGAAAAGTGTTTTTTTTCCTTTTAAGATTTTGTCAGAGAGAGCACAAGCAGGGGAAGAGACAGACAGAGGGAGAAGCAGGCTCCCCGCTGAGCAAGGAACCCGATATGGGACTTGAAAATGACCTGAGCAGGTGCTTAACCGACTGAGCCACCCAGGCATCCAATGAAAGGCTTTTTTTTAAGGGAAAAATATTTTGTAGGATTCTGCAAGGGTTTTTTTTCCTCCTCATACAAGGAACTTATTTTACCATCTAAACTGTGCTGTACAGTATAGTAGCCACTTGCCACTTGTGGCTAATTTTAACTAAAATAAAAAACTGAGTTTCTCAGCTTCACTAGCCACATTCAAGTACTTAATAGCCACATGTAGCTAATGGCTATAAGTTGAGGACACCACAAATCTAGAACACTGCCAACACTGCCAAGTTTTATCGGACTGAGCTGATGAGGATTGTTTTGCAGACTCCCATTTTTTTTGTCTTGCCAGCAAGACCGAAACCAAGGACTGTTAAACTGTTACTTGAAAAGTTAGCCTCATGCACACACACACACACAAACCACAGAAGAGGTACCTGAAATTTTGAGGCCAATAAAACCTGTACATGTTTCTCCTTGTTTTGCCTGGTGCCTTGTATATCAATTACAAGGAAATCCCAGTACCTCTGCCTTTTTTTCCTTTACGTAAAACAGACAGCCCTGCCTCTTTAGGGAATGTTGAAGCTAACATGGGCCTTGTATACTATCTATCTATTTATGAGAAAGAGAGAGAGAGAGCGCACAAGAAGGCAGAGTGGCAGGCAGAGGGAGAAGCAGGCTCCCCGCCGAGCAAGGAGCCCGATGTGGGTCTCGATCCCAGAATGCTGGGATCATGACCTGAGCCGAAGGCAGCTGCCCAACCAACTAAGCCACCCAGGCGTCCCGTGCCTTGTGTGCTTTTACCACTTGTTGCAACGGTGCACGGACAGGTTAACCTCTTCAGACCGTTGCATCCTACCCCCAAAAAACCAGGGAAAATTTTGCTTCACCTATGTCAGGATTTTTTTTTTTAAGTAGGCTCCATGCCCAGCATGGAGCCCAATACTGGGCTTGAACTCATGACCCTGAGATCGAGACTTGAGCTGGGATCGAGTTGGATGCTTAACTGACTGAGCCACCTAGGTGCCCTTATGTCAGGATTATTTTAAGTATAAAGTATGCGGGGAAAGTGCTATAAAATTAGATTAAAATTCACAGGTAGTCAGAATTTACACATTAGCATTTCCATATAGGTTTCAATAAATAAAGCTTAAGTAGGATTGAGTCCATCATAAACTTGTTTTTATGGGGACCTAAGCAGTGATAAAATGTCCATATAGCTTTAAAAAAAATTCTAGACACATTTAATTGTAGAATGTTGTCACTGCTAATCATTAATACCCTACTTTTCTGCTAAAAATATCACCTGTTCTCCCTCTTTGATCTCTGATTATTCATTTTAGCCATAGTCTATACCTAGCAGAATATTAACACCACAGGAGACCTCTTGAAGTAGTTCGTAAGTGAATTTAATTGACTATGTACTATGAAGTCAAACTGAGTCAACCTCATAAGTCCTTGGCAATATTCTGGCTTAACTTTTTCCTGATACAGGGGTTCTAACCTGGGTTTGCTAGCCTGTAAAGTGGAAAGAGTAGTTCTGGTTATTTAGAAAGAAAGAACCTGACCATGAGCAGTAGCATACTTACCAATGTCTCGAGACGCTGGATAATTTTTCTCTACCTGTTGTTGAGGCCTATTACTTAGATCTCACTAAATCCTTCCTTGTACATCTAAATTTCTGGTATCCAGTCGTTCAAATTTTAGAGTTTCAACACAACTAAGAATGAACCAGAAGATACTGGTGGTAAGTAACAGTCAACACAAACGCAAAAAGGTACTTAAGTGTTAGAAATGTTTATTTGTCAAAATATTAAAAAAAAAAAAGTTGGAGGAGTGGAGTAAAACAAGGCTAAATTTCAGCTAATGCTGTACCACGATCACAGGTCAGACATAAAAAAACAAAACAAACAAACAAAACAACAACAACCCCCACCCCCAAAACCCCAATGGTCCTAGCAGTTTCAGAAGATTAGCTTCAATGTTAGAGTCCAGAGCTAACAGAGAAGAGTAAAAGGTCGCTTGCCACTACATGGTCATTTTAAAGGGAAAGGAGATGTTGCAGGTAGAAGGGGGAGAAGGGTTCAACTCCTAAGGAAAGCAAGATAAGAGGGGTTCCACTGTACAGGAAAAAGGGGATGCCAGCATAATCCTTACCTAGGGCTGCTCAGAGGCTGAGAATATAAGGAATAGAGTGAAAGGCTACAGAAACTAGTATCAGGAGGAAAGAAAAGTCAACTTAGAATAATTAAATTAAGAAAGAAAACATAGTTGGTCACAAACTCCTTTGTTTACTGAAACATGAAGCAATGGAAACATCCCGGCAAAGGGGACCGCGCGGAGCAAGTTCTCATATATGACCGCAGCCCGAGGGTTCAGTCCGCAATTATCCTACCTGAAAGAGAGCACAACACAAGAGGCTTACACAATGCCTGGAGAGCAGCTTGGCTCCGAGTACAAGGGCCCTGGTCCCGTCCTGTATTCCAGGGGGAAAAGAACAAAGAACAAAACAAAACCAAGTCAGACTGGATCAAACTTACATCCCGTGTAATTACCACGGAATCTACTTATAGCTCTATAAAGAATATGAAGCAATCTCTCTGGAAGACTGCTGTGTTGGTGATAAAATGTATCTTTCTCATTTTCTAATCCATCTTTTAGGCAAGACAACCTCTGTGATACAAGGCTACTGTCACTGCAACAAAGGGCATACAAAGATACTATCAAAAACCATTAATTTAGTTTTTGTGTCCAGAAAAAGCAGATGATGCCAAGATCTCAAATATTGCCAATTGCGCTACTCTAAATTTGTTTCATTTTATTGTTTCATAGTAAACAAGCTTTCGGAAATGACAATCACAAAGGGTATCATTTACCCTCCAACATACCTACATGTCATACTGTCACAGACTTAGAACCGTAACGCCAGCAGTTCCCCTACTTGGTCAAATCTCCCTTACCAAATCAAAAGAAGAAATCCTAAAATTCTCTAATTCTTCCATTGATGATGGGAACTCCAGACACCAATGGCTGGGGGAAAAAAGAAGTTAACTCACACCAAGTTCCTCTACTTATTACAGACAAAGGGCCAAATCTTGGTCTTGATCTGTACCAACCGACTTCAAAAGCTGTGACGTTCTTGAATCAGTTGTGCTAGGGTGAGACCCAAATTCAGATCCCCAACAGTTCTGGAGTATTTCATCCTGGCAGCCTCATTACCATCAGGCTCCTGGGACTGCAACCAACTCAGGGTTATTCAGTCCATTTGAGGTTCACACCTGGAAGGTAAGTTTCTTTAAAAGTCATCACTAAAAAGAGGTTAGTTGAACAACCACTGCTTGCAGTCAAAATTCACTTTAAAATACCTTAGCGATACTCTTCTAAAGACTACAATAAACTAATTTAACTATAAAACACATTCAAGGAAAACAGAAGTTATTTGGTAGATGATACCACCTTTAGAGAAATATCCCACTTCGAGGCAGATCCAGCTGCATTAAAAGTAAAAATTAAGGCAAACTACACAAGCTGTAAGATTATGTACTTTATACACATGAAGACTGCTAAACAATCGTCTCAGGAGATCCCAGTCTTGTCATGGTCATCTAGGATATATTTATCATAGGTTCAAACCATTATTTGCTTCTCACTATATAAAAGGGCAAATTCCTATTGCTTTATTTTCTTCTACACAGATATACCAATGGGATTAAGTTAGGAACCGTGGAAAGCTCTGTTTAATTTCTTGAGTAGGCCTCCTATTCGAGTGATGCTCAATTTCAAGGTACAAGGAAAACCATGAAAATAGAAAGTTGTCACGATGCCATTTCCACTCAGATGAAATTTATCCAGATAATCCTAATTATCCTTACCATTCCAACATCTTTGGTATACATTTTCTGAAGTAGGAAAAATTAAATTTCTGGGGTCACCACCAGTGGGATTTTATACACATTCTGAAATTACCTGTTTTATCTAGTCCCCTATGTGTTCCTCCTGAACAAAAACCAAAACAAAAATCTCTGGGAAAAAAAAAAAGAAGTGTTGGGGCTCTAAATGACAGTAACAGGCTATGCAGAAATACGACTTCCAGTGGTCACGCAGAATAAGGCGCTCTGGGCTACTAGTAAGGAAAGGGCTCCGTGAGACAGCGGCACCAAGACGTTTTGCTTTCAAGAGTCTTAGAACTAAACACCTAAAGATTATGGGACTTTATCTGGCTTACAGATCTAGGATATAAGAAGAGTTTCCTCTGATTAAAACTAATGACCTAAGTAGTAGTTCTATTAGCAAGTGAGAAGTCTAAAGTTGTAGTTAAAATTCTCACTGTGACATTCATTACTAACTCGCAAGCCTGTACTCCTCTGCTTACACCACAATGACTTTTCTAGTGGGAAGAGAATGGTTTTGGAGTCCACCACACCTGAGTTTGAATTCTGACTACCTCTCAGTTATCAGATGACTTCAGGCAAAGTACTTAACCTCTCTGAGCCTTTGTTTCCTTCTCTGTAAAAGAGAAAATATCTTTTTTTTTTTTTAAAGATTTTATTTATTTGTCAGAGAGAGAGAGAGTACAAGCAGGCAGAGTGGCAGGCAGAGGCAGAGGGAGAAGCAGGCTCCCCACCGAACAAGGAGCCCGATGCGGGACTCGATCCCAAGACCCTGGGACCACGACCCGAGCCGAAGGCAGACACTTAACTGAGCCACCCAGGCGTCCCGAGAAAATATCTTAAAAAGGCTTTCTGTGTAGATTAGATGATATAACGTACAAAGAGGGCACTCAACAAATATTCTCTTAACTATGTTTCTGTAACCCAGATTGTTTACATTTGATTAAATTAATATTCTCACTGAGTTTGTTGTTGTTCTCTCCAAAGAAGCAAGCTGGTTGGAGTCATACACTACAAAACCTCAACAGGCCAAATGAACCTCTGGCCTAAGCTAGAGAAATATTTAAGACTAATATGTAAATTTCCATCTCTTGGATACTGTCCTGACAGCAAACAGGTGGCTTTAGCCTCCTCTATGCAGCACAGATCTCTTTCAAGGAAACTAGTCTCTTAACCACACCGACCCCACTCTCACCTCCAGTTTTTAAAAGGCTGAGTACCGCGCTCGGTCCACATACTGCTCCCGCTCATACCGGGCCATGTCATACAGAGAATTCCGTGCAGCTGCTGAAGCCTGAGACAGCTCACTCTCTGGCCCATAACCGTAGCCCTCTCCAACTGTGGGGAGCACAGCTGCAGCACGACGCAGGGGGCTCCTGTCCCTTCCGTAATAGGAGGAAGTGTTGGCAGCGGCCATGGCAGCCGAGGTGGCAGCAGCACCTGAGTTCGGCAACAGGTGTCTGTCGTAGGGATCGACAGAAGTGGAGTTGAGGTGACTGGTCACAGCCGTGCTCTGGACTTGAGGCAGATGGGACATGGACTGCTCCGCATAGTTGTACGCAGAAGCTGCCGCCGCCGCCGCCACTGCCTCGTAAGAGCGGACCCGGTAGCGCTTATAGTAGTCGAGCGCTCCGTACGCGTCGTTGTAATACATGGATTCCCCGTAGCCCATGGTGTAAGGCGCGCGCACCGCTCCGTACTGTTCATTATACTGCTCGGTAAAGTCCGCCACTCGGCCCGAACGATCCACTGGACACTCCTTGGACCAGTGCCCCTCCTTCCCGCACCGGTAGCAGCCGCTCTGATCTCCCATCCCGGGCGCAGTCCGAAGCCGGCTGGTAGACAACTGCACGTGCATTCGTTTGCCTTGAGGAAACAGACGCGAGAAGACTTATTGTAACTCAATGACGTTCTTTAATCCTCCCCCAAATGAAAGTAAGCTAGTTGGCGTAAGACACACACACACACACACACACACACACACACGCTCCTGCAACCCCATTTCAGCAATCCCCTCCAAAAGAAGTTGAAGTCAGGTTTTAATACAGATGACAGCTAGAAAATGTAAGTCCTCAGAGACCAGTCGATACTTTCTACTCACATCAGGTGGCCGGATTCCCTACTTCTGTGTCCACGACTGTCCCTTCCTTTCCTCTGGTCCCCAACACAGAACCTGAAAATTTTTTCCACTTACCGCTGCTAAGACTGATTATAACTGTAAAGACTCAAGACCTGCCAATTCTTCCGAATCAAAAAGTCAACAAAACCTCAGTTATGCTAGATTTGAAAAGCATCTTACCAACCTCTCACTGATTTATTCAGGGCAATATAAGGCTTCAGCATTTACTGTAGCTTAAAAACCATGGCAATCTTCTGTCCATGTTGTTTCCTCCAGCAATTTTTACAGGTGTCACCAGAAGGCTATGTTGGATACACAAATCACACCTGGCTCGTCATCTGCTTCACCTCAGTCCCTCTAGGAGTTATGCGACCCTCCAGATTTCAACCCCACCCCCCTGTTTTTCAGCAAGGGCGAATCCATGCCTATGTGGAAAAGAAAACTTGACCAAGGTCTCTCAACAGCAAGAATTAGGAAGATACTGAAGCAGTACTGGGTTTCTTAGGGACAGTGTGTACCCACGTAATTCAGCATTTCACCCTGCCATGTAACTTACAATTCTTCATAGGGGATTATCTTGTTAGAAAAATGCAGCATTTGCCTAAAAACCCCTGGGCACCCATACAAACAAGCAACATCCATTCTTCCAGGAAATGGCCAGCACTACAAACAGCTAAGAGAAGGAATCTTTGCCCTGGGCTTCTGCCCAGGGACCCTCACTGATGAAAGCATCCAAGGTCTTTAAAAGCAGTTTGAGGAAAGGAATATTCTTGGCAGTACTTAGTCCCAAACTGCCTAAGACTTTGGAGATCAAGTCAGTAGTTCTCAAATTGTAGCCAAAAGGCAGCCACTACAGATGCAGAGAACAGGGGCTTCACATCACTCTTAAGGGCTGCTCAGAACAAATCCCCCCTCCGCGATCAGCAAGTTGCTCTCTCTTTAACAGACCTTGTTCTGGATGCAGCTATGCGAAAGGAGGCCTCGTGCTCCACCATCCTGTTGGAAACAACGCCCGATTCAGGCCGGCAGCCAAAAGAGCGCCATGCACTGACCCTGAGAGGGGAGCGGGTTAGTGCAGTAATATCACTTTAGTCAAACGCAGTTCTGCCCAATGTCGAAGATTCCTACCACCCAGTTTCTAGTAGTTGCCACCTCCAACTTAAAACCCTTTCTTTAGCAGAAACAAAAGTGCTCAGGTTTTTACTTCTGGCGGCTAGCACAGAGGCAGCATCCACCATCACCACTGATAGTCAACAGATAACAAATGGCAGTAAATCTCGGAATGTAGCATTTAGCCACCCATTGTTTTCAAGAGATTTAAATACTCCCATCCTAATTCTTAGAAGTTAAGGGCCACATGCTAACTATGCTTAGAACAGAAACACAGATTTTTTGCCCCAATTTATATCTCAAATGTAGAGTTCCCTATGATTTAGACTGGAAGACCAAAAGTTACTTGGTTTTCAAACAGGCATGGTGACATTAACCTCTGTGATAGACACAAACTGTTCCCATTCTGAAGTCGGAGTAACCATGCCAATCTAAAAAGCAGCCAATTCAGAGACCTAGAAGTACATTTAAAAAAAATTTTCAATTTAATTTGCTTTTGACTTTTATAGATTCTGGCCCTGTTTTTTTTTTTTTTTTAAAACAAAACCCAGTGATTTTTCTTTGATATTTGTTACTACATCCAATCTTCATTCCAGTTTTATTGAGAACTCTTAAGTTTATAAACATCTGTGTTTGTAATCTACCTCTGTAACAGCTGTGAAAAGAATTCAGATAAAAGAAATTTTTAACTAGAACTAAAAAATCTGCAATAGACGTGAGAGTTCCCCCCCCTCAATCTTTCCAAAGATTGTAACTAGGTTTTTAATTTAAATCCCCTTAAGTTCTTAAAACTAAAAAATACTGTACTTTTATTACTCTATTACCTTAAGGAACCAGGGCAAAGAAAATTGAAAGATTAAATTCTGTCACTCTGCTACACTTGGAGAGGCCAAAAGTTTAAAGATTTTCTGAGACCTCAAAAGTTACTGAAATACGCTAACATTTCTCAGAAAACTAGCCTAATAGAAGTGTTTTCTTTTGAAAGCTGGAACAGAAGATTATTAAAATGCTAGGAGACGGGCAACCTGGGGTTTTGTAAGTGCTGGGCTCCTATCATGTGCCGGGACCCAGAGAAGGCTGGAGGTGTGTAGCTGATCCACAACAGCACTCCAGTTTAGTGCTTGTTTACATATGAGGAAAAACAAGACACCCAACCTCTTACACATCATTCCCAATTCAGTTGCTTGAACTGTTACTTGGGAACAGCTTTTTAGTTAAGGTCTTCCGATGCAAACTGTTCGCCAACTCAACAGTGGTTCAGTTCACTGCGGCTTGTGGACAGGAAAGAGGTCTTGAAAGACCCAGGTTAACTCAGGTTCTGCTGCTTCCTATTATAAGTCATAAATGCAGAAGCCTAAATGGCAACTGTTAATAAAGGTTCAAAAGATGTTCAATGTGGTACTCTTAAGAGGCCACCTTCATTAGGAGCTGACTAAAAAGGGTTTATAGACAAATGTGACAAACTGGTATCTAGATTATATTTTCTGTAAAACTGCAATGTATTATCCCATGCTAAACTTTCTCTGGTCAGCTGGAAAAAAACAGAGCTAGTTATAAAAAGGTCTATATGTATAACTCAGAGTGCTTTCTCCAGACTGGACAGGCTAAGAACATGAAACCAAATAAAGGATTCTTCTTTTCCAACGATGACATTTTGGAGAATTTCATGGACCGCTGTTACTCCAACATCCACTTTCTAGAGTAATTAAACTTGCTTTATTAAAACACACACTCTTCCAAGCCAACTCGCCCCAATTAACTGACTTCTGTGTGCGTACTTTTGCCCTTATCCTTTTATTCAGTTGTTGTTAAAAAGGTAAGGACATGCAGAATTACGTTACTATGACATCTTTGCAGTCTGGACCTGACTTTAATTGCATTCTTTTTACATTTTGTTACCTGTCAAGAGAGAACCTCTATTTTCCCCCAACACTGTCCATTCATGATCCCATCTCCGTCAAGTGAAAAATAATTAAGAATATTCTTAAAGCTGTCTGAAGTGCAACAGCTTTCCAAAATAATAAAAGAAAAACAAATATAAATAAGATAGGTAAGTGAGGAAAGCTAACTATCACATTTTAAATAAGCTTCTGACTGTAATGAAACACTAATTGTTGCAAACAACACTCACCTTTCATCATATAGTGCTTACTGTCAATATACTTTCACATCTACTACCTCATTCTAGCCTAACTACCATCCTGTGAGGGAGGTACTGCAGGGATCATTAATTCTATTTTATAAGTGGGGAAAATGAAGCACAGAGAGATTAAAACACATGTCCAAAGTCACACAACTCGTTAATGGTAGCAAGTCATCTAGGACTTATACCCTATGCTTTAGAGAGAAGCTAAAGGCCAGGACACCACTGGCTGAGCCCAAAGAGATGTGATGCACTATTTGCAATCTACACTATTTGTAAACTTTCTTACTCTTTTCTAGTCGACTTTTCCTCTTCTGCCATTTCTTTTTTGACTGTTTTCTAGGTTTAGCAGAGGACACTTAAGTACTTCTCAACAAACCTGTTAGTGGCACTCTGAAAAAATGATATTAACTTATGAACCTGAGAAGTGGCTGTAAATGTGTGGCTCAAGATGACACTGTCAACAAAAAACCTGTAGAACAGTGCTGTCCAACAGAACTTTCTATAATGATGGAAATGTTCTCTATTTACACTAATATGGTCACTAATAGACTCATGTGACTTCTGAGTGCTTCAAATGTGTGTACAACTGAAAAACTGAAATTTAAAGTTTATTTAATAGCCACATGTGCCTAGGGGCTACCATATCAGACAGCTCAGTTGCAGTCTTCAGACAACTTCGAGGTATTAATGATCACCTATGTAGCTTTATAATTGGTAAAATTATACAATACGCTCCAAAACACCCCTACTGGAACCTTTCAGAAGCAGGACCATCATCTCATTTAACCTAGTATTTAAAAAAAATTTTTTTTTCCATTAGAGTTAAATAATAGTAGGTAGAAGAAAATAGTCCGATGGCATGGGTTTGGGCCCTGCTTGTACAGTTGACAGACTGAACAAAATTGAGCCCTCAAAAGATACTTCCCCAAATCCAGGTTCACCATCCAGATTTACAATATAGGGATCCCTCTAGATGTCTCTATTCCTCTTTTCCACAACAACCTATCACCCTAGGCTGTAAAGAGTATAAATCCTAAGCATTTCAACTCTCAAATATAAGGCTTTCTGATCATAAAAGAAGCAGGTAATCCACAGACTTTTATCCTCTCTTCTCCCATGAGGTACTCATTTGCCTAGGCAGATTAAACTTCCAACAGCACTCGAATGAAGACTGCGGGATAAAGTAACCCAGTTTGTGACTCTACACAGTTGTTGAGGAACATCCTGGCAAATAAATCTGGAAAGGGGGGTGGGTGTTTGCTTCTCCAAGAGTAAACTGTACTTAACAATGGTAAACGTGCAATCTTTCTACTATCTGCAGCTAAAACAGAATGGAAGACACCACCCTGCCAGCCGCCTGGTCCTGTGTTCTTGTCTCTCTGTCTTGACCTAGACCCCACTACTCACTTCTGCCACCCAGACCCCAGAGCAGTTCACCTTGAAACTCTGTGTTGTCAAGGCCCCTGATGGCCTCCACTGCATCCTCTGCCCGCTCCATGTGTACGAAGGCATAATCTTTCACGATGTCACATTCGATGACTGGACCATACTCCTCAAACTTGGCCCGAAGCTCCTGGTTGGTACAAGTGGGACTGATGTTGCCCACATGTAACTTCGTTGAGGCTTTGCTCTTATTCTTGCTGGCTTCCACGTTGATGTTCACCCCGTGCAGCTTGTAGTGGTGTAGGTTGCGTATGGCATCCTCGGCCGCCGTCTTGTCCTCTATGTGCACAAAGCCGTAGTTCTTAATGATGTCACATTCCAGCACCTTCCCATACTGCTCGAAGAGTGAGCGGATCTCCTGCTCTGTGGCCTCCCGGGGCAGGTTTCCGATGAACAGCTTCACCATCCTGACAAGAGCCTGGGAGGGAAGCAATAAGATGTCCAGAAGTTAGGGGTGGAGTGGGAAATTTCAGTGCATTGCATTTTGGTTTAATTCTCCAAAGAAGTTCTTGGCACCTTCAAGATTCAAGACCCTCACATAAACGTTCATTATTTTTTTCTTAATAGAAAAGAAAGGTCTGTACACAAGAGGTAGTGTGAGATGTGTGTGACACCCCAACGGGAGGTCAGGGTCAGCATGCATTGCACCGTCTATCATCTCCGTGAAATGCGCATTTAAATAACAGGGCTGGCTGTTTTATGTCTTAAAATACTCTTTTCGGGGGGCAGGAAAGAGAAGAGCTCAAGGAGGGGGCAAGAGGCATCTATCTCGAGTGTCCCTGGTAACGAGGTTTTGGAGGGAAATCGGTGTACCTCCCCTCCGTGCGGTATTACCTTCCAAGATACTCGAAGAATAAAGAGGCTTCCCGGGCCCCAATCCGGGACCCCCCCCAGCGACCCAACCTCCAGCTCTTTCGCCCCAACAAAGACTCGACCCGACCCCTGCCCCGCCCCCTCCGGAGACCCGGCCCCGCCTCCTCCCGTTGTCTTCCCCGGTCCTCCCGCAGCAAGAGAAACCCACACCGTGGGCTGGCCCCGTCGCCAGAGGCCCAGCCCGACCGACCCTCGGGCTCCCCACACACCCAGAAGACCCCCTCGCACCTCCGGGTGGCGGCGGCGGTGGCGGCGGCTCCCGCGTCAGAGAGAACCCTACAAAATGGCGACGGCCGCTCGAGCCTCGGCGCGACCGGGCCCTTTCTCGCGCGCCAGCTCACGCACGCGCGAGTGCGCGCTGCCTCCTTCCCCTCCCCCTCGCGGGAGCCGGGCGACCAATCCCGCGGCCGCATACAAATGGCTGCCCCGGGCTAGGCTCCCAGCCGCCCCGACTCGGGGGCGGGGCCAGCTGGTGACGCCACTGCGGAGCGGAGGTCAGCCCGCCCCCAGTCCCGGCTAGCCAATCAGCACTCTGGAAGCGGGGTGGGGGGTGGGGGGTCGACGCTCAAGCGTCAGAAGGGCTCCGGACGCAACCACTACCTTGGTGTAATCGGAAGCCCGGGGAGTCGCTAACCCTCACAATGGATCGTGCTACTGGGCCAGTTGGGGCGGGGGGGGGGGGGGTGGGTAGCTGACGACAAAGGGTTATCTCACTGGGTCCTTTAAACGGGGGCTTTCTGAGCAGGCTAGCCAGCCACTTCGGTAACTTGGGTCAACATTTTAGAGACACAGAAGAGCCACATTTCAAGCAAGCGTAGTCCATTTTTGTAGAGCTGTAAATATAACTTAATATTTCATTGCAAGCCTCTTACTGGTGAGGAAACAGAACCAAAGATGGCAGAGCTGGGATAGCTCTAAGAGGCATTGTATCCAGGCTACATTTATCGGTCACATTTTGTTTGCTCGCGCATATGTGTGGGCTGTTTTTCTCTAGTTACTGTATTAGCTCTAATTGTGTGTCCTTCACAGTTTCTGGTCCGTGGTGAATATATCAAAGGAATACTAGGTGCAGAGGCCCAGAGAAGTTTTTTGTTTGGGGCGGGGCAGAGGGACTGGGGTGAGAAAGGGTCTCCAAATCCACACCAAGCTGCTGGAGGTCTAGGCGACTGGGACTCCGGGCACTGCCTAACGTTCAAAATTCAGCTGTGGTCCAAGGGCGCCTCCTGGTGGCCAAAGAGAAGCTATTAGGTGGATTACTCACTGTCACCCTTGAACAAAGAATAGACGTTTATAGAGATTGATGGATCCAGCTTATCTCTGAGTGGAGCATGCCGGGGTGGTTGTCAGTCACCATTCTTCATTGTGGTGGCTTCATAGCAGCTCTTCTGATACCATCAGGCACAAATTCCCCAGGCTTCCCTCCTCCTCCCCAGCTACTCTGATAAGTTTCTTTCACGGAATTCTTTTTGTTTCCCAGCCATTTTAGAAGAGGCGCTGTCCTTCCAATTTTAATACAACTCATGATTTCTCCCACCTAATTCGATCTACCTCTCCCCTTTCTCCTTCTCTTGGTCATTTCCAGTTTCTCTCTACACTCAGGCTCCTAAAACATGTATAGGGACCTCCTCCCCCATTTCTGAAGTAGCTTCCATTCATCTTGGCTATTAATGTTTTCTATCCTGGGATCCTTCCCTGTGTTCCAGGCCAGATGCTTTGCAAATGGAGAGTCTGAACCTGCTATTGCCCACTTTCGTACACTGTGTTTTGGGTTCTGTCCACCTCTTCCAATGCCCCAAATTTTCTGAGGTCACCAAAACTAATATCCTTTTAAGTTTTCACCCTTCTAAAGTTTTCTTTTTTTTTTTAATTTTATTTATTTATTTGACACACACACACACAAAGAGATCACAAGTAGGCAGACAGGCAGGCGGGGCGGGGGGAGGGGGGAAGCAGGCTCCCTGCGGAGAAGAGAGCCCGATGTAGGGCTCGATCCCAGGACCCTGAGATCATGACCTGAGCCGAAGGCAGAGGCTTTAACCCACTGAGCCACCCAGGGGCCCCTAAAGTTTTCATTTCTTTCACCATTTTTTTCCTCTTCTGTGTTTTTATACTGTTCCTTCTCATAGCTCTGACTGTACTGTTCTATCTCCCTCCCCCCTTCTATTTCTCTACTCTTATTTATTCCCTTTTATCTCACTTCCCCTTCCCTCATAGGCAACCATTCTAATGAGTTTAACATGTATTATTTTGTTTGTGTTCTTGCCAGACATATCTTTTCAGTGCGCATTTGCTTTATCCATTTTAAAAAATGTTTTATTGTGGGTGTGCCTGGGTGGCTCAGTGTTAAGCATCTGCCTTCGGCTCAGGTCATGATCCCAGGGTCCTGAGATCGAGCCCCACATTGGGCTCCTTGGTCAGCGGGGAGCCTGCTTCACTCTATCCCACTCCCCCTGCTTGTGCTCCCTCTCTCACTGTGTCTCTGTCAAATAAATAAATAAAATCTTAAAAAATATATTTTATTGTGGAAATTTTCAAAAAGGCATAGAGGACATTATGATGAACTCTAATGGACCCTTTCTTGACCCAGCTTTGACAGTTATCAACATTCTGCTGACCTTATATATCCCCTGTACTTTTTTTTTTAAGATTTAATTTATTTGTCAGGGAGAGAGAACACGCACAAACAGGGCGAGTGGCTGGCAGAGGGAGAAGCAGGCTCCCTGCTGAGCAAGGAGCCCAGTGCACGATTCGATTCCAGGACCCTGAGATCATGACCTGACCCAAAGGCAGACGCTTAACCGACTGAGCTATCTAGGTATCCCTGTACTTTTTTTTTTGGACTGGAGTTTTTAAAAGCAAATCCCAGACATAATGTCATTTGCCTATAAGGACTTCACTATCTACCTCGAATTAAAACACCAGGACTGGGGCACCTAGGTGGCTCAGTCATTAAGCGTCTGCCTTCAGCTCAGGTCATGATCCCAGGGTCCTGGGATCAAGCCCCACATCGGGCTCCCTGGACGGCGGGGAGCCTGCTTCACCCTTTCCCACTCCCCCCTGCTTGTGTTCCCTCTCTTGCTATGTCTGTCAAATAAATAAATAAAATCTAAAAGAAGAAATAAAATATCAGAACTACACTAGTATTATCTAATCTTTATAATAAAATTTCACCTAGGTTGTTGCAAATGCCTTTTTGCAGTTGGTTTCTTCTAATGTGGATCCTAACAAGGTCCATCGATTGTGCATTTGGGTAAATTATGTACGTTTATGTAAATCGTGTTGCATGGCTCATTTAGTTTTTTCACTAAGCACTTGAGTCGCTGTGCGCTACCTAACCAGTGGAACTAACTCGTCTAAGTAGTGCCAGGTTGTTCTCTAGAGAAATTGTACCCGTCTACCCTCCCACCTGCAGCACGTGAGGGGGCCTATATATCAATGACTCTGCCAATGTTGGATATTGTCCAGTTTTCTAATTTCTGCTAGTGTAATAGATATAAAGTGATATAGCACTTGTTGTTTTAACTTGCATTTCTCTGATTACTAATGATTTTAAGGATCTCCTTTTTTTTTTTTTTTAAGGATCTCCTCTTATTAGTTTTTTTTTGGGTTTTCTCTTCTGTAAATTTCCTGTTCATATCTTTTGCCCAACTTTCTTAGTGCTTGCAATCTCCTCTTTGTTGTCGATTTGCAGGATTTTCTTGTATATTCTAGACAGTGATCTCTTTAAATATTTTCCATTATTCCACTAAATTATTAACTTTGTCCATGGTGCCCTTCATTGAACAGGAATTCTTAAATTTTTATGGAATCTAATTAATTTTTGCCTTAAAGTGTGTGCTTTTGCAGTTTTGTGTAAGCTGTCCTTTTCTACCCACCTGAATCACAAATATATTCTCCAACATTTTCCTCTATTAACAGTAATTTTTTTTACTATCACATTTAGATCAGTAGTCAATTCAAAGCAGTGTCATCCTGGGGTGCCTGGCTGACTCAGTAGGTGGAACCTGTGGCTCTTCATCTCAGGGTCATGAGTTCGAGCCCCATGTTGGGTGTAGAGATGACTTAAAAGTAAAATGTTAAAAAGAAAAACAAAAGCAGGGCTGTCCAGACAGAAATATAAGGTCAGCCATCTATGTAATTTAAAATTTTCCAGTAAAGACATTTAAGAAGGGGGCGCCTGGGTGGCTCAGTGGGTTAAAGCCTCTGCTTTCGGCTCCGGTCGTGATCTCAGGGTCCTGGGATCGAGCCCCGCATCGGGCTCTCTGCTCGGCGGGGAGCCTGCTTCCCCCTCTCTCTCTGCCTGCCTCTCTGCCTACTTGTGATCTCTCTCTGTCAAATAAATAAATAAAATCTTTAAAAAAAAAAAGACATTTAAAAAGTAAAACGAAACAGCCGAAGTTCATTTTAATACTTTGGAAACCCAATAAAGCTAAAATATTGCAACATATAATCGGTATAAAAAGTATTAATTAAATATTTAAAATTCTTCTTTTCCTCTGCGGGTTTTGAAGTTGGTGAGCGTTTTACACTTACAGCACATTTCGCTTTGGACTTGCCCCATTTCAAGCGCTCAGCAGCCACATGTAGCTCATGGCTACTGTCTTGGACAGCGCGGCTCTAGAGTTCGCCTTCGGAGGCCGTGTTTGGTGAGAAGGCAAATTCGTTTTTCTCCAAATGATCCATGTTTAGCTCTCCGTATTTCTGATGACTTGTGATGCCTGCACGTACTGTATTTTTGTGTTCTAATCTATCTCGTAGCCCATTTCAGGCGGTCTCTTTCTGGAACTTTCCTTCTCTTCCACTCATATCTGAAGGTGTCTCTCAAGACTTACTTCCTGACCTTATGTTTATCCTCGTCTATGTCCTGCCACCTAGATGATGCTCAAAGCACATCTTCATGACATCTCCGTTCACAGCGACTTACTCCATCCTGCAAGACTGCTGTGCTTGGCTGCCCTATTTCCACTCACACTTTACACACTAAAATGAGCCTTTCTTCACTAATTTCTCCCATCCAAGTACTAACCAGGCCCGACCCTGCTTAGCTTCCGAGATCAGACGAGATCGGGCGCGTTCGGGGTGGTATAGCCGTAGACTCTTCACTAATTTCTCACTCCCATATACATTTGCTTCTAAAATTTCCCATTATTGCTTCCCCTCCTAACTCCCGTTGCAGTGGAAAAACCCTGCTTCCCTGAGCGCTCTACAATGTATGTCTCTTTCTTCCTTTGCACAGTTGTACCTGAAGAACAAGAGAAGGTTGTAGTGCTGACGTATTATTCCATTTAGTCCCACGACAGATTGTTCCAGTTACGTTTATCCAACGTGTTGACTGTGGAGTACTTCTGAATCTGCTTTTCTTGAGAGAAAGGGAGAATTATTCTGTGGGCTGTCTGGTCTACCTGATCTCATGTATGGAGACCATTCTGGGGCTGTGTTATGCGAGTCCCGGGCCTGCACACACCTGACCGTGTCTTAGTCATGGCTGATGGTGGTCAGGGTCTACTCAGCCAGGGCCCTTGGCCACTTGTGCTAAAGATAGGGCTGCTTAGGGGAGGAGGTGGGGGGATGGATGAAATAGGTGATGGGGATTAAGGGGTGCATGTGTTGTGAGGAGCATCGGGTGATGCATGGAAATGTTGACTCACTGTATTGTACACCCAAAACTAATGTAATACTGTATGTTAACTCTACTGGAATTTAAAATAAAAAAAATTATAGATAGGGCTGGTTCTCTGGAAAGATCTCCTCTGAGCCCCCAAAAGAAATGGTTGTTTGTGTGTTTCTGGGAAACAATGAAAGAACAAAGCTTTTCCTGTAGGAGACCACCAAGGCAATACTCCTGCCCTGAAACTGCCAATTGCCAAGCCAGAGACAAGGGAGAAAGCTACCTACTCCTTTTTTTAATACTTCACCGGATCTAGAATATATTCTGTGTTTTTGTGTGTTTACACACTTTGGATGTACCTTGTGGCTTCCCAGAGTGATGTCATCCTATTGGTCAGTGGATTGGGAACTTGCCACTTTTCTGACCCCTGTCCGAACTCCCTTGATCCTCTCTACTGGGGAGGAGACAGAAGGTGGGTTCCGTCGTCACCCCCATGCGCTCCAGTCTCCACTGTCGGGCTGAGCAGTGGCTGAGACTTGCTTGGGCTGAATTCAGTCTTCCATTTTTGAAAACAGTTGAGAGAGTCATGAGTAAAGAAAGTTGTGTACCAGGAAGGAGTTGTTAACTGCCTTTTAACATTAATAGTGCTTGTTACCATCACCCTGACCCACGGTGAACTTCTTTGGTCTAAAAAGAGGCTTGTCATTGCTCAGCCCTGCAAACTGGAGGTGCTTATCATGGGGAAATGAAAGCAGGGTCGGGAGGCTCTCAAAATAATGTGGCTCGCTGAGGGCTGGGAGGCTGGGGGCGGAGTGGAAACCTGACATACAGGAGACCAGAGCCAAAGGCAAGAACGTGGGCACGGGCAGGGAGGCTTGTGGTCAGGAAAGCAAAGACACCCGGAAGCAGTGAGAGAAGCTGAGATGTTTAATCACCCCCCTGGCCAGACTCCAGGCTGTGGCTGCCCCTGGACGACTCACACCCGGAAGCCACTGAGCGTCGCGGGAGACGGCGTGGCCGCTCGAGTCGGAGGATGAGTCAGGGTGGGAAGGGGGAGCTTCAGTGTCTGACTCGGTCATCTGGCAGTCTTGCCCCCAGGTCCTGCTTCAGCTCTGAGAGGTTCCTGGCTGGTCCCCAGGGCAAGGGACCGAGGGGCGTGCCCTAGCTGCGGTGGGAGAATGACCGAGGTAGGGGCAGCCGTTCCCATATGGCCTATGGGGCGCGTGCGGCGCGGTCCGCACCCGGGTCGGGGCTGGGGGGAGAGGGAACAAGTTGGGAGGTGGGGAGTGGAATTGGGGGTCGCCTGGGTCCCACCACCAGTCTGGAATTAAATAGCAGGAGAGGAGCGTGGCCCTGGGGAACACTGACTTGTCCTCCGAGACAGTTCCTGGTGATGGGCTGACCTTGGCAACAGACCCTAGCAGCAGGCAGTTGTCCTGACAAGAGGGTGGTCCCTGTTGGCAGTCCCTGGCAGTTTCCTGAATCGAGGGAAGAAGCTGGCCTGGGAGTCTCGCCCCCCACTACTTGCTCTTCTTGAAGAAACTGAAGCGTTTTTCTCGCTCTCGTTCTCTGCCGTCCTTGCTGCGAAGTACGACAGGCCCCTCCGCCCCGACCGGTGACACTGGGGGCATGGTCATGGCCCGGGTCATGCCCCGGGCGGCGCTGGGCAGCGCTGGCTCTTCGGGCTCTCCGGAGGCCGAGGACGCGGCGGCGATGGCGGCATTCACCACCCGCAGCCATGAGCTCATCTCCGCCTGCAGAGGGCACAGAGGGGCAGGGGCTCAGCGGCGAGGCCGCGGCGAGGCTGGGCCCGCACACAGCGGGCAGGCCTCCGAGGAGCAGGCGGAGAAGCCACGGGACTGTTTCATCTCACTGGAGAGAAAGACCCCTGTAAGACGGGGAAGAGGTTTTCGTGTGGTTTTCACCGACTTCCGAGTGGCCCGTGGTGAGCTCTCCGATCACAAAGAATGAGACCCTTACTCAAGGAAAAAGGGAGGAGAGGGAAGAAAGGGGAATTTGCAATCGGAATGTTCTGAGAAGGGCGCGGAGAGAGGGGAGCGTGGGAGGAGAAGGGGCCAGCTCACCTCATCCTTGGCCTGGAATAAATATTCTTTTCCGTCCTGTAAGCTGTTGGGAGAGAGAGAAACGTCAGGGCAGAGCTGAGAATGTGGGAGGGCTGCCTGGGAGCGGGGGGAGCTCAGGTATCAGGCCGAGAACAGGCTGGGGAACACAGCGCCGGACTGGACACGTTCTGCACATTCTTCAGATTCCCAGGACCGTGCAGAAGAGAAACCTTCCTGTTCGGTTGCCGGGGGTCATGGTGAGCTCACCTGCACCCCCCGGGCCATGCCTCCCGCTCTGGCCACTCGCTGGCAGGCAGGGGCAGGCCCCGAGAGGTCCCCGGCAGCCGGGCAGCGCCAGCCCCCTGCCTTCGGATTTCCCATCCGGGATCATTTTTTTGCTTGCCATCGTCAGCAGTCGGGCCTGCATCTTGGGGCTCCTGCTCCCCCTTAGCATGGAATACCATCAGGACCCCTCCACCTTTCCCTCATCTACGACACCCGGCCCTACAACTCTATTCCCTCTGCTCCTAGCTCGTGGCTTCTCTTTATGCTGCATCGCCCCCGCCTCCCCTCCCTCCCCGAGGGCACCTCGCACTCCTACCCCAGCTTGAAGACATGTTTGCGCTTTCGGTAATCAAAGGCGACGCTGCCCTGGGCCCTGGCCAGGCTGACAGGCACCTCCCCGTGGTACGGCACTCCCGTGCTGGCTGCCTTTGCGTCCTTATAAAAGCCGAGGCTCCCACGCCGCAGCACGCAGTACACGTTCTGCCACGACCTGGGAGGGACGGTGGTGCGGGTGAGGCGGGTGGCCGGTCTCTGCGGGGCCTGGAACCCTGGGACTAGTTCGGGTGTCCAAGGACTGCCAGCACCACCCCCGTCTGCGGGCTCCTCATCTTTCCACGCCCTGGACCCTCACCTGAGGCCCCGCTCTCCTCCTGGGTCCTCCCCCTGTCCCCGAGGACCCTCCTCCGACAGGCGCCCCCCTCCCCGACTGTGGAGGAGGGGTTCGCAGGGACGCCTCTTCAGAAGGCAGGAACGGGAGAGGCCACCAGCGCTGGGTGGCCAGGCCCGGTACCTGTTGGCGGCCTTCTTGCCAAAGGCCTCCATCTCCTGTTTGCGACACAGCATCCCCTCCATCTGTTCCTGGGCAGAGAGCTCGGGGCCTCGAGGGGGCAGAGTGGCAACCCGGGCGGACTCGGATGACCTGCTCTGGGGCATGGCGGGAGGGGCTGGGCCGCGCGTCCGGCTCTGCTCTCCCCGGGGCCCGTTGGCCTCGTCCCCGGGGCCGGACCCCTGTGGGGAAATGGAAAACAGGGTCGGCCTCAAAGGAGGAGATGGGAAATACCTCGCCTGAAGGTCATGAAGCTTGACGTCCAAGAGCTGGTCGGCCTGGCCCCCGCATGTCCGTTGGGCCCCCCGCCCTCTCCCGTGCCCAGCATCGCCACCGCCTGGCTCACGCCCCCCGTGCACCGCAACATCTCCCGGTTGTTCACACCCAAACCTCTGGGAGAAACTCACAGGTCCTTCTGCGAAGGTGCCCTGCTCAAGTCTCTGCTGTTCCGACAGGGGCTACAAGGACAAGAAGCTGTAAGAAGATGTGCCAGGCGGGGGTGGGGGGGCGCTGAGATCCTGATGGGGGTGCACGGGGCAGCGGGGCTCACCTGTGGGGACTCTGCATCTGCGCAGACTCCGTTGACGCTGGCCTGCTGTGTGGACGCCGGCAGCCGGGGGTGGGATCTGGAACAGCAGGAGGTGACACAGAACGTGAAGCCCGTGGGCTGCTCGGGCTCCGCCTCCGCTGTCCCCAAGTGTCCCCGAGTGTCCCAGCTCTCACCCGTCCCAGGCGGCGCTGGGAGCCGTCTGGCTGTCCACCAGGTCCCTGTCAGGCCGACTGGCTGTGGGCTCTGGAGCAGGGGGCTGTTTCCTCCGTTCCTCCTCCTCCCGCTTTCTTTTCCGCTCCTTCTCCTGCTCCTCCAGCTGTCAAAACATTCTGGGATCAGAGCATAGAAGGTCTCACTTAAGAGGACCAGGGCATGGGGGAAAGCTTTTCGAAACGCCTCAGCTCTAGCCTGATGAAACAGAAAGGGTGGAAAACAGAATTCCAAAAGAAGGTGGGCATCGGAAGCAATGGGGGAGACGATGTCTCTCAGCGGCCCCCCGGGGGGGCGGGGCGACTGATGGCTCCTGCAGCTGTGGTGACACGCAGCGCGGCACCGTTGGCTGGCACAGGGGGGAGAGCACAGGCCTGGGGCAACGGGAGGGGTGGGCAGTCCTGGGGTCCCACAGCCCTCACCGCGGTGAGCTTCTCCAGCGCGCTGAAACGCTCCTCCCAGGCCACCGCTGACTTCTGGAAGGCCTCGTGCCGCTTGATGAGGCTCTCGACTTCGTCGACCGTGCAGCCCAGCTCAGCGCTGCGCACCAGTGGCTCTTGGCTGCACAGCCAGGCCTCCGCCATACCCGCGTCTCGCCCAAACACGAGCACCTCCAAAACTGCAGGGGTTGGGGGGGTCACAGGGAGAGGGCAGGTCAGAGCACCCGCAGGGCACTGTAGCCACAGCCCTTCGAGAACGGGGACCCGGAGGAAGCCAGCGCCCCAGAGCAGAGCACGGCGCGGAGCCAGGCAGCGCCAAGGGTGGGCACCTTGAGTTCCATGCCCAGGCCTCTTGATCTTACCTACTCTGGCACGAGACCCCCAGCCCCCCCGGCCCGGCCCCCCCGGCTGCTCACCGAGCTGGAGCCAGTCCATCTTCTCCTGCCACTTGTCTGCTGTCTCCTGGCGCCGTGCCTGCAGCTGGGACAGCTTCTCTGAGATCTGGGGGGGCAGAGACGTGAGTTAGCACCCAGTGGGTCCGTTCCAGGGTCCCTGGAGGGCTCGCACAGGGAGCTGGTGACTTCTGATGTTAGGAGGCAGATGGTTCTGGGGGGGAACGCTGGAATGAGGAAATCCCTGGACAGCACTGAGGGGAGAGAGAGAGGTTCCTATGAAGGAAGAATGAGAGGAAGGAGGGAGACCCAGACGAGACATCAGCTCTCGGGCCTCCCCCGTGAGGATGACCCGGCGGCGCGCACGTCACCCACCTCCTCGGCTGCGTAGTGGCCCCTGGCGAGCAGCCCCTGGCCCGTGTCGATGCACGAGGAGAAGCGGTCGGCCCTGGCCTCTATCTCCGCCTTGATGCTCTGATGGTTCTTGATGACCAGGTCTGCGGAGGACACATCCCTGGGGGCACAGAGGCCACGTTACTGCTGGGCCTGCGACCCTCGCCCGGCCGCCCGCCCACACCCCTTGGAGGCCGTGGAGCACCGGGGGCCTCACCGGGGCCGCTCCTGGGCGTCCATCTGCAGGTTGACCCCGTCCATCCACAGCATCAGCTCCCGGACAGCCTTGAGGAAGCGGAACTTGTCCGTGGTGTCCAGCAGCAGCTGGCGGCGGGCGGCAGAGCTCCCCTGAAGCTGGGTCCAGGCCTCGGCCACAGCCTGCATGTGACGGCCGATCTCCTCGGCCTTGTCTCCGGCATAGGCCTTCTGGAGCCGGTGGCCATCGTCCTGCACCTGCTGGACCTGCGGGGCCCCAGCTCAGAGTGAGGTAGAGCCAGGGGGGGAGGACTCCGAGGAGCTGGGGTCTCCCCAGTCCTGGTCTCCGGTCTCTCCCTCCTGTCCATTTTACCAGCCAGAGAAGCAGGAGGCGGCGCAGAGGGTGGGGGGCTGGGAAGAACGAAGGCTGGCGGCCAGCTAAGCCTTGTCGTACCCCGCCCTGCTGGGTCTCAGCACGGGGCCTGCGGGTGCAGGGGAACAGGGCTTTCACGGGACCACCGGCTGGCCGAGCTTTCAGAGGCCTGTCCAGGACATGCGGGACCTCAAAGATGGCTAGAATGAGATTGTCAGCCAAGAAGGGACGTGGGGAGTGGCTGATTGGGTTTAAACAGTTGGAAGGAGAACCCATGCTTATTAGGAGGAAGTCTAGAGTTCTAAGCTGGGCGGGACCCACAGGTGGATTTTAGTGCAATATGAAGAACCTAGCCTTGGGACCATCTGAAAATGTCACGGGCCCTCAAGAAGGCTGTGGATGCGGTGGCTCGACATCCCCTGGCCAGAGAGGTTTTCCTGGAACCGGTCTAACCTCATCCCTAAGTGTCCCTCCAGGGGATGCCACCCTCCCTGCGTTTCTGCGACGCCACCCACCCCCCCCACCATTTCCCACCAAGTCTCCCCCGAGCCAGCCCCCATCTCGCCATGCGGGGCGCAGACCTGGGCACTGAGAGCCTGGATGTCGTGCTCGAAGGCGCAGTGTCGGCGCTGCAGGGCCTCAGCCGCATTGAGGTCACGACCGGTGCCGTCGGGAAGCTGCTGCTGCTTGTGCTGCACCCGCACCAGGGCCTGGCGGGCCCCGTGCAGGAAGCGCTGCAGCTCGTGCGCCGCGGCCAGCACCTGACCCCGCGTGTCCAGCAGCTCGAGCAGGTCGGCCCAGGCCTCATTGAGACTGTCCTTCCACTCAGCCACGGTGGCCCGGGCGGCATGACCCCCGGCGATGAGCCCATTGGCCAGTGCGTTGGCGCCGTCCACGCGCTCCTGACCAATGGTGCTCGTATCCCGGGAAAACTCTCGGAATTTGTCCCGGAGCATCTGGAGGAGACACGGACAGGGCCGTCACGCTGGCGGACGAGGTCCCCGCCTGATGAGTGAGTCTTCTCACCCCAAACCAAGAGCCCACTTCTCTCCCCGTGCCCCATGGGCCGAAACAGGTTTCTTCCGCGGGGCGACTGGTTTCCATTTACTCCAGATACGACTGATGCCCCCAGGCCCCAGCAAAAGCACTGGGGGTGCCTAGAACCGTCGCCTTCAGACAAGGGTACCCTAACTATGGTCCGTATATCTGCACTCATGAGGGTCCAAGGCCCCAAACCGTGCAGAGGAACCTCAAGGCCCCCGTGCTGGTGAGTTCTGTTGGGAAAGAAGGATTGGAAATTTCCTTTTTGCCCACATCCACAGGCAGCCCCATGACCTCCACTCTGCACGGTTCTTCAGACACCCATGCATGGCTCCTCTCAGCCGGCTCTCGTGCCCCCTGCCCCCGGGCCCTCCCGGGGGGCGGCTCTGTGTCCACCCCGCACTCACAGTCACGTGCTCGTAGTCCTGGCCCAGCTCGTGGGAGGCCGCCACCACCTCGCGCTCCTGGACCCACTGCTCCAGGTCATCCAGCTCGCGGCGCAGCTGGCAAAGCCGCAGGTGCTCCTGCAGGCGCTCCCGCCGCTCTCCGGCCAGCTCCTTGAGGCTGGCGTACAGCTTGTCCACCTGGGCTTGGCGGATCGATAGCCGTGTGCTGCGGGGGCGGGGCAGGCACCGCGGGGCTTAGGATGCCGGGCTCTGATCCCCCGCCTGTTCCATAGAGTCCTGTCCCCTCGGGCGCCCCCCCCCACTACCTGCCAGGTCCCTGCTCGTCCAGCTCTCTAGCCAGTTCTGCACACATGTAGTCCCGGAGGCTCCCCAATCTCTGCACCGCCCCGGAACCGGCTCCCGTGCCCCCCACGCCCCAGGGGCTTCTCCCTTTGTTGCCCGCTGTGCTCACCTCTCTGGGTGGTTGTGGTCAATCATGTCTTGGCTGCTGGCGGCCAGCTGGTGGATGGTCTGAGCGTAGTCGGCCAGGGCTTGCTCTAGCCCCTGATGCTTCTTCACCTCCGCCTGGGCGCTGAGCTCGTCCTGGGGACCAGAGAGGGCATCAGGGAGCAGGCTCTGCGGGGAGAGAGCGGCAGCCCCGCGGCCTGGCTCTGCCCTGCCTCTCACCTTGGCCTTCTCCTGGCCCATCATGTGCAGCTCCTGCTCACCCATCCAGGCCTCCGCCTCGGCGGCATCGCGGTAGAACTGCTGGGCCCGCAGGGCGTCCTCCAGTCGCTTCCCTCGAAGCTCCAGCTCGCGGCCCAGGCGTTTCCACATTTCCTGCAGCTCGGCCAGCTCGGGGCCCGCCGCCACCGCGCCCAGGGCACGCTGCCGCTCAGTCAGGTCGGCGATCCGCGGCTCATGGCCCTGTATCTCCTTCTGCAGGGTCTGTCCCCAGCCGGAGAAGAGGACAGTCTGACACGGATCCCCTAATCCTCCCGTTCCCCCTTACACTTGCTCCATGTCCAGCCCCTCGCCCCCAGTTCTCGTTCTCCCTGCATCCTCCTCATTTGCCCCCTTCTCTGGCCTAAGGTTATGATGGTAGCACCCCTTCAATCCACCTGACCTGCCTCGGAGGGAACCCACCCTCCCATGGTGAGGGAAGGCCCACCACTGAAGTGTAGGGTCCTACACAGCCTCGAGGGGAGCCAAAGAAACCCCCAGGTTTTTTAAGAAAAAACAAACTTCCGGGTCTGGGAGGCTCTCGGGACCTTTTCTTTTGCCCTCAGGCTTGGCCTCACCTGGTTTTTCTTCATGAGAAGCTGGACGCTGGGCAGGTCCTTGCCGTGTTCCATGGAGCTGGCCATGGGTAGCCGCTCCGTCACCCACAACTGCATGAGAAAGAGGGGGTCAGTGGAGGTCCGGAGGGCAAAGCAGGAGGAGGGGCTAGACAGTGGGGAGACCTGCGGGGAGCTTTTCCAGGGTTCCTGGTGTGCGCTGGGAACCGTCATCTCGGAGTCTGGGGTGAAGGGACCTAGAGGGCATCCCCGAGAGTCCCTCGAGGGTCTCCGTTCAACACCAGAGGGGAGAGAGAACAGCGCCGCTGGCATCTCCCCAGCATGCAGGAAGCAGACTAGGAAGCGACTGGCAGGGCACAACTCGCCACGACGACAATGCGACCCCATCGCAGACCCTAGTGACTCACGATCTCATCCTCCACGTCCCGGTGGAACTGGTGCTGCTCGCGAGAGGCCTGCAGGCGCTGGCAGCGCTCCTTCATGGGCTGGCACAGGGCGCGGAACTTCTCCTCCACGGCCCTCGAGGTCCTCTCCACCTCCCCCGCGCCCTGGTCCTCCTGGGCCAGCGCTGCCGCCTGGGCCTGGATGGCCTCCACCTCCTTCTCTCGCACGGCCATCTCCCGTTCCAGCATCTGCGACCCGGGGAGGAAGGAGCGGTCGTCAGCGCACATAGCGCTTATGCAGCCAACGGAGATTTCTCATCCCCAGGGCTCACCCCAGGGAGAGCATCTCCACATGGCCTCCCTCAGAGGATCTCAACCTGTAGCACGCGTGAGTCCAGGGCTGTGTGATAACTGGGCCGCTCATCCGTTTGCTGCCTCTCAGGCCCAAACTGACCTCCGTGCTGGGTACATCTTACCCTGTTTTGAGACCTCGCAAGGAACCCCATCAACATTTCTCATCGCCAGCGGGTGCAATGCTAGGCTTTGTGGGTAGGGGGCGCTAGAGGGACACCGCAAGGCGCAGGAGGGGAAGCTGCTAGTTAGGGTTCCAGGGCGCCTTTCTTCCTGCTCCTGAGGCAAAACTGCCCACCGTGTGCAGGAAATCCAAGGGGCTCTCGCCCTCCAGCAAGTTTGGTGGCATCCCAGCGGCAACTTCCCAGTGGCCCGTCTTGGCCTGCCGGCTTTAGACCTGCTTGGTCCCATGATACCCCAGCAAAGTTCTACAACATCCACTGGGCCTCGGCCCTCTCCACTGAAGTCTAAAACTCAGCCTTGGGGTGGTGGCGGGTGGAGGGGGGCACCTCATTCCTCCTTGGGTACCCCTCCTCGGCCCTGGAGGTAGTAGCTGCTCCGGACATCTGCTCTTCCTGTACTCTTTATCGCAGGGATCAGCAAATCCAGCCCCCTGCCTGTTTTTGTAAATAAAGTTTTATTGGCACATAGCCACGCCCATTACACATATAATTTTACATATCGCCTAGGGCGGCTTTTATGCCACAAGAACAGAGTTCTCGTGACAGATCGTGTGACCTAAAGGGGTCAAACTGTTCCTGCCCATCCCTTTATAGAAAAGTGTTTTCTGATCCCTGCTTTTGATTTCTCTTTCCCCTTTTTGGTAGTTAGACACCTTTTACTAATCAATACTTCTTTTTCTTAAAGTTTCCTTGTTCAAGTTAAGAGTGTGGGTTCTGCCTCCTGACTTTGTTCTGACTGATATGCATTCCCGGAGATTCTCATACGGTGGCCCACGGACCTCGCTTGGAGAAATACCCGGAAGGATGTTGTCTGTGAGGCCTTAGAATGACCTCCCAAGTCTCCGGAGCTACACAACCCCTCCTCCTTTCTGCCGCGCTTCACCGTCCCCATCACAATCACAGGCCTGCAGGGCACCTGTTGCTTTTTGAGCAGTATGTTGACGCTGGTGAGATCCTTGCCGTAGTCGTCGGAGTGCAGCTGGGCCTGCAGGCTCTCCAGCCAGCTCTCCAGGGCCGAGCAGCTCTGGGCAAACAGCTCGGCTCGGTTGGCATCGAAGAGGCTGCGGGCCTTGGCCTGGGTGGTGCTCTCCAGCCTGTCCCAGCGCCTGTGCAGGTCCTCCAGCTTCTCGGCCACCAAAGCTTTCAGCTCTGGCTTCTCGAGGGTCAGCTCCCGCCCTTCCTGGTGGGGGGAGGGGAGACACAGACGGGGTCAGTGACAGAATTAGATACCACCGAACTTTATGCGTCAGTAGCGGACCAGGGAGCTAAAAGGCAGAGGGAACCTGAGGTGTAGGCCGTAAGTCCAAGTTCTTGAGTATTCCCCACAACACACTCGTCTCAAAGGTTTCAAAGCCCTTCTAAACTGCTCCTCCCGAGGCTGATTCCACCCGACTTGTTCGAGGCCCAGCTCAAACCTCGTTTCAACGAAGAAGCCACAGAGACCTTTCCTATGATGGGCTCCCTCGTGCTTATGGCTTCCGGGGCCATGCACACGTGGTCTTGTGTAGTCGCCACCCTCTCCTGTTCTCAGCGAGTCACCCCTCACCTGAGTTATGTACACGCGAGTCCCACCGGCTCTCCCCACTCCCAGCCTTTCTGCTTGAGGACTTTGGTTGCTGGGGATGAGGGGGAAGCATGGTCTCTTGACCTGTATGCAAGGCAGACTGGAAGTGCCCGGGAGTTACTGCCCTAGGAAGCAGCCCTCAACCAGTGACGGACGGGGAGCTGGTGGACAAATACTCAGCATCCTTGTGCCTTGGTTGGGATAACACTGATGCGTGATCTACACTGTCTCCCAAGGTGCCTCGTTAGGACCGAGTGCCAGCTGCCCCCTGGGGTGACTGGCATGGCGGAGACCCATTATCAAATGCCTTTCCTTTTCCATCCCAGCTCCCCACGCCCCTACCGGTGTTTTCTGTGCTCATCTCCCATATAAGTGGCCTGCACTGGAAGTCTTGTTTCGGGGTCTGCTTCTAGAACACAAACCAAGGCGCTGCCTTGAGAATGTCTTATGCACGGCTGCCAGGATGAAGAGGTTGAGTCTAGTACTGCTTGGGTAGTAACTTCGTGAACCTTCAGCACAATCCACACGTTGACGCACAGTCCTTACAAGTGATCAAGGCCTTTCGTGACCTGGCCGACCAGGCTCTTCCCACCTTTTCTCCCATGGGGCCCCTTTCCCCATTCTGTGTTCCTGCCAGACTGACTTACCCCCTTGTTCCCATACACGCACCCCACTTCCACATCTTGGGTTTCCTGTTTTCTGTTTTCTCTACCCAAACCTTTCTCTCTACCTTTAGCACTGTTTTCTCTACCTAAAAACATCGTTCCTCCAATATCTCTGCTTGTCCAAATTCTACTTATCCTTCAGGGACTGCCCTAGAGGCTCCTGTCCCTAGGATTCCTCTACCTCCTCTCTCCTTGTAAACAGAGTTTTATTGGCACAGAGCTTTACGGGCACACACAGAGGGCCCAGGCTTCATCAGGCCCTCTCTTTCTGCATCTGTCCTATTTTGCTTCGGATGTAACTTCGGTGTTTGTGGATCGGTCTCTCATCCCGGCGGTAGCGTCATTCCTCAACGGTGCAGTCGGAAGTAGGATCGCCTTCATGCCCCCTCTCGGCGCCCCGTACAATGCTTCGCATATAGGAGCACCAAGTAAATATTTGCTGAACAAATGGAAACACTAGACATACACTGGTCTCCTCCTCTCCTCAACTATGCCCTTGAGGGAAGGAGAGTGTCTTTTCACATCCCCTGCAGGGTGCTGAGCCACATAATGTTGCCTGCCTGGGAACACTTGCTGAATTGGAACAAAGTTTTGCCTATGCTCGGCTCTAGAGGAAGCGGTGGGTTTGGAAACTGGGCACCAGGAACAGTAAGACTCAGAAGCAAGGGTTGGCAAATGGTGCTCTGTGGGCCCCACCTGTTTTTATAAACAAAGTTTTATTGGAACACAGCTACGCTCAATCATTATGTATTCTCTATGGCTGCTTTCGTTGAGAGTTGAGAAGTCACAGCAGAAACCGTGTGGCCCACAAAGCCGAAAATATTTACCACCTGGCCCTTGGCAGAAGTTTGCTGACCCCTGCTGAAGAGTGTCACCCTGCCCCCGACCCAGGGATAGTTACTGTGTGGACCCAAAGCTGCAGTTTGGCTCCCTACTAATTTGTACTTTTCCAAAGTTCTGGAGTCACTGTCTCAGAGACCCAAGACTTTTGTTCCCCAGACCTTAAGTTTCCATCCTGGAGGTTTGGCACCAGAGACCCCATGGCCTCTGGCCCTGAAGGCACCACAGTCTGAAGCCAGGATCCTGTCCCGAGGAGGCCCCGGGGCGCCCTTCTTGCTGCTGCTGTCACCCCGCTCACCTTATCCACTTTGTCCAGCCAGTCTTTGTTGGCGGCCAGCTCGGCCATAAACGCCTGGTGCTTCTGCCACTTGGTGTGCAGGTTGCGGGCCTCGTCATAGGACACATCCTGGGCTGTCAGCATCTTCTCGTCAATCCAGAGCTTCAGCTGCACCCAGCACAGAGCGGGGGTGGGGAAGGACAGAGAACATTTCAGATGCGCTGAGGCATAAAGGGGCGAGGTGAGCTAGGAGAAGAGGCGGATGTGGGGAGAAGCCAGGCAGGGGTGCTCTTACCCAGGTGCTACTGCAATGGTCTTACTCCAGGCTCAGAAAGCCAGGGCACGTTTGCCAAGGGGTGGCTTGGGGAATGTGGGAGGGGACACGAGGGAACAGGGAGCCTCACCTCCTGACAGTCTTGCAGGAAATGCTGCTGCTCTCGGTTGTCCCGAAGACGGCCCAGAAGCTGCTGCACTGCTTCTTGATTCTTCTTGTGTCTGTAACGATAGGGCTTTGTGAGGCCCTTGAACTTGCTGTCAAAGGGTATGACCCTCTAACCAACCTAGAAGCCTGCAGTCCTCCTGCTACGATGCCCTCCTGGGATTAATCCTAACCCGGGATTACTGATGTCCGGCATCCAGCTAGGCCAGTGGACGTCGTCTCCCCTGGTGGGGGCGGGGAGGCAGAGCTTCCCAGCTCACGGCCTAGTCCCTCTCTGACCACTAAGTTCCTCCTCCTCTGCTCTTCGTCAGCCCCCACCACCATCTGTCTGCCCGTGCTGCGTTCTCCAGCTTCTCCATCGGCGCAACTCACTCGCTGCCCCATCGGGGCTCCCATTTACCCACTGTCCTCATCATACCTCCTCTCGATGGAGTCGGCCTTCTCCTGTATCTTCTCGGCGTGGATGTTGCTCCCAGACACAAGCTGGCGCCCTGCCTCCAGCAGCCCGCGGATCCGCTCTCCGTTGGCATCCATGGTGCTCATGAAATCTTCCAGTTTTTTTATGGCGGCGTCCGCGGCTTGGAGTGTCCCCGGCATCTCCGTGTGGGACAAAACGTAGTCCTGTGTGGGAGGAGAGGTATGCAGCTCACTTCTCAAAAGTACTCGTGGACCTCTCGGAAGGGACCTACCGCGAGGACGCATCAGACGTGGCGGCAAGCAGGGGAGGGGAGGGTGGACGGTCTGGCCCTGAAGGCCGCGTGGGGGGCGCCCCATCACGCCGCGGGCTCGCAGAGTAACAGGGGAGCTGGGCCGGAGGCCCTTCACAGCCCAAATCCTGTTTCAGATTATTTCTGGCCACCGATTTGATTTCACAGTTACATGATAAGTCAGGTTTTCTATTTCTTCTTAAGTCAGTTTTGGCAAATTATATTTACATCTTTTTTTTTTAATTCTGTAAAATCTTTTTTTTTTTTTTTTAGAGTAAGTTCTACACCCACCATGCGCTTTGAACCCACGACCACGAGATCAAGAGTCACATGCCCTACTGACTGAGCCAGTCAGGCACCTACATCTTTTTTTTTTTTTTAACGCCCATATTTTTCTTGCACGGTCTCCCTGTCCGTTCTGGTTTCTCAATTACTCCACCCGCTGCCATTTCCTCCCTATCCACCTCTCTCGTCCACACTCCCCTGTCCCTAGTCCCTTCTTCGTGGGGGGCTCTGGGTCCCCGGGCTCTCACCTGGCTGCTGAGCACGCCCTCCGCCTGGCGCGCATCCCGCAGGAAGCCTTGGAAGCCATGGGCCTGGGCCAGGCGGCCTTGCCGGCTCTCCCACATGCGGCCCAGCTCCTCCCAGCCGGTGCCCAGGGCTTCCAGCCGCTGCCGCAGGAAGAGGCACTGTGGGTCAGCCTGGTCCCGGGTCACCTCCTCTCCCAGGGCCCGGAGCCGGCTGTACTCGCCGCGGGCCCGCTCCACCTCTTCCCGCAGGGCCGCGTGTTGGGCCAGGAGGGCCTCCGCCTCCGGCAGGGTGGCCGGCCCTTCTTCGGAGGCCACAGAGGTCTGCGTGCGACCCAGCCACGCCTGGAAGTCATCTAAGCTGCGCAGGAAGTCCTGCAGCCGCCGCGCCTCGCCCAGTGACTCTTCTCGGCGTCGCATGGTGGCCCTCAGGTCTTCCCAGCCAGCTTGGACCTCTCCAAGCCGGGCGCGGATGGCAGGGGCTTGGGTGGGGTGGCCAGCGGCCAGGGCATCCGCCTCTCGAGTCAGTTCGCCCACCCGCGCGGCGATGGCCTCCAGGTCCCGCTCGGTGCCGGCCAGCTTCCGCTGCAGGGCCAGCACCCCGGCCAGGTCGTTGCCCAGGCCCTGGGTGGACTCGATGACCTTGGTCTTTTCTCTCATCCAGGCCTGGGTCTCTGTGCACTCTAAGTGGTAGTTCTGGATGCTCAGGGCTGACGTCAGAGCTGCCTTCTTGCCGTCGGCCAGGGTCCGGAACTGCTGCCACCTGGGGGTGGAGGGAGGGTCTGGTGGCTGGAGCCGCTCAGCTGCCCTGCGCTGTCCGGGTCTATCTGGAAGCTTCTTCCCTGCCTCCCTCTCCTTTGGGATAGTCCACCACCTGGTTCTGCTGTTCTAAAGAGGCCGTTCCCGGCTCCTCCTCCCCCGACTCCCTGATTGTTCCCGTCCAGGTACAAGCCTGTTTGGACTACCTTCACCCCCTTTCATTCCTTTCCTCATTTCCCACCTCTGCCCCACAGCGTATTCCAGATGGCCTTCCTTCCTTCCTCATTTTTAGTCTCCATACCATGCCCTCTAGGACTACTCCTACGGCTGCCATCCCCGTCTGCTGCCCCCTTTCTTGGCTCCCCTTCCCAAGCCCACCTGTGGTTGAGCTGCTTCTGGGTAGTGACAATGCTGTCCTTGCCCGGGGGCTTGGCCTTCAGCAACTGCTCTGCAATGTCATTCACGGCAGTAATCCGGGCTGCGAGGGCATTCATCTCCGGCTCCAGGGTCTCGAACCTGAGCCAGCAGAAGAGGGTGCAAGAGGTGGCCGTGGGTCATGGAAGCGGTGGTGCACCAGCCCACCTCCCCTAGATGCCCAGGAAAATGCCCGTCAACGTGCGGCTGATTTACAGGACATCTGCGCATCCTAACCTACGAGGTCTGCAGTATCTGTGGGTCACGTGGGGAGCCCCAAGTCGCCCCCAGACAAGTAGAAAAGCAATCATCTCTAGAGTGACTCAAGAAGATGGTGGAAGTTACATATCGGGAACAGGTGCATGAACCAAAGTAAGGCCTGGCCCAGCGCCTCGTTCTTTATCAGAACCCCCCTATTCCTCCTGGGACTGACCCTTTAGCCACCTACCTGGGTCCCATCCTACTACCAGGTGTTAAGAAAATGAATCGATAACCAAAAATATTTGTTTGAGTGATAATGGTGTGAAGCACAACCTCTGTGATACTCTCAGTCTGCAAACGGTTTCTATAAAGGGCCAGATAGCAAATATTTCAGGCTGTGTGGGCCATAAGGTCCCTGTCACGAGTATTTAGCTCTGCGGTTGTAGTGCAAAAGCGGCCAAGGATGATAGGGAAATGACTGAGCCTGGCTCTGTTCCAATAAAGCTTTATTTAAAAAAAAAAAAAAAAAAGGCAACAGGCTGGATTTGGCCCCAGAATTATAGTATGCTGATCCCTGTCATAGCATATCTTGAAAACTTAAAAAAAAATCTTTAAATACATTTTTAAAACCACCAGGAAATTTGACTATAGAATGAGTAATAGATACCAAGGAACTGCCAATTCCGTTCTATGCGATAATTAATGGTACGGTGGTTCTATAAGAAAAATTTCGTTTTGGGGCGCCTGGGTGGCTCAGTGGGTTAAGCCTTTGCCTTCGGCTCAGGTCATGATCTCAGGGTCCTGGGATCGAGCCCCGCATCGGGCTCTCTGTTCAGCAGGAAGCCTGCTTCCCCCTCTCTCTCTCTGCCTGCCTCTCTGCCTACTTGTGATCTCTTTCTCTCTGTCAAATAAATAAGATCTTTAAAAAAAAAAAGAGAAAGAAAAAAGAAAAATTTCCTTTCTAAGTGATTTTAAGATGTATTAGTCTGCGAATAAAGCTACTTGATGAGGTTAACCAGTGTGCCTGCCTAAAGGCCTCTAACGCCAAAGCCTCGCTATTCTAAGTCCACGCACACAATTAAAAAACAACTTATCGTATTTGAGAATACTTCTTCCTATTGCTTGGAGGACACATCGTGGGGAACACAGAAGTGAAATGATATTCTGGAGATTTGCTAGTTTTTAAAAGGAAAAATAATCAAATATAGCACGATACTGACAATTACTGAATCCGGTGATGGGGATGTAGGAGTTTGTGGTATGTTTTCTCCCTTTGAGTATGTTTGACATTTTTCATGAAAACAAAACCCAGACAACCGTTAAGACTCTAGGGGTCAGGGGCCCCTGGGTGGCTCAGTCGGGTGAGCGTCTGCCTTCAGCTCAGGTCATGATCTCAGGGTCCGGGGATCGAGCCCCGCTTCGGGCTCCCTGCTCAGCGGGGAGCCTGCTTCTCCGTCTCCAGCTCTCCCTGCTTGTGCTCTCTTGCTCCCTCTCTCAAATATTTAAATAAAATTGTAAAAAAAAAAAAAAAAAGGACTCAAAGGGTCGTAGCAAGAGCAGGTGGTTTACGGCGGAGCCCAAGGCCTCACGCGGCCGCCCCACTCACCAGGCCTTGGGGGGTGGCGGGGGGGCGATCTGCGGGGGGGGGGAGCCTACCTCTGCTGCACCACCTCCAGGTCCTCCAGGCGCTCGGGCAGGGCCAGCCCATTGAGCCACTGCTCCTTCTCCTCCACCCACAGGCCGCAGGCCCCGGCCTCGCTGAGCATGGTGTAGAGCGCCAGGCCCGCCTCCAGGGCCCGCGCGCGCTCGCCTGCCCGGGCCTGCAGCTCCTCGTAGTGCCGCTCCAGGCTAGGCACCCTGCCCTGTACCTCGGGCGTGCGGCTCAGCGCAGGGGGCAGGGCGGCGGCCTGTTCCCTCAGGGCCTCCAGGGCAGGCCGGTGGCTCCGGATCTCCTCCTCCAGGGCCCGGTGCTGCCGGGCCAGGGCCTGCGTGGAGAACTCGTCGTGCCCCAGTTCGGGGCTGGACACCAGGCGCAGCGCGTCCACCAGCCAGGCCTCCATGTCGTTTGCGTCGGCCTGGAACTGGTAGAGGCTGGCGGCCTGGGCAAGCCGCTGGGCCCGCTCCTCAGCCAGGGCCTCCAGCCGCTCCCACTGGGCCTGCAGCTCGGCCGTGCGGGCGGCGGCCTGGCCGGCCCCGGGGTGGCCCTCGGCGACTAACTGCCGGCCCTGTTCCAGCGTCAGCTTCAAGGGCCCCAGCCGGCCGCTCATCTCACCCCGCAGGGCCGTGTGTTTGTTGAGCAGGCGGAGGACGCCGGTCAGGTCCCGGCCGGTTTCTGCGGAGGCCAGTAGGTGCTGCTGCTCCCGCACCCAGGCCTCGGCCTCACCCGCCTCCCAGAGGAAACGCCAGAGGCGCCGGGACTCCTCCAGCCGGGCCCGCCGGGTGGCGGCCAACTTGCACAGCGCCTCGTAGCTCTGCTCCAGGGAGGCGACCCGCTCCGACACCAGCTGGGGGTCGCATGGTTTGTACTCTGAAAAGGTGAGGGCGGGGGGGGGGGTGGGGAGGTTTGAGAGCTGTAGCCGAGCCAGACCGCTGCCCCCGACCAGTCCCTGGTTACGAATCTCCACGCACACCCCTGACTTAGGCCTCCCTCCCTCGCTCCATCACCTCCCCCTCCATCCTTCCCGTCCCCAGCACCCCCCCCCCCCAATCTGGCTGTTCTCCTTCCCCGAGGGTTCACCTTTGCCGGGGTCACAGAAGCGCAGGGCCGAGGCGCTGACGGCCCGCACCCTCTCTGCCTGCACTGCGATGTCAGCTTCCACCAGCTCGTGCAGCTGCAGCAGGTCCTCCACACCGGCCAGGTGCTTGCCCAGGTCGGGAGACTGCAGCCGGCCCTGCCAGGACAGGCGGCATGCAGGGCGCCCACCCGAGGGCCTCCCAGCCACCCCTCCCCCGCCGACCCCTGCACGCCTGGGCCAACCCGCCTCCCTTTTCCTGGATCCACCGCACCTCCCAACCTCCCTGGGTGGCTGCGGGGGTCACACCCCGAGGAGCATACCCGCCCCGTCTGTCGGCTCCCACTCACACACGCGGTGACACCCCGGCTCTGTGCCGGCACCGCGGCCACCTTGTACTCAACTCCCCTCCTATGGATCGACTGACTTTCTTACTTAATGTTGCTCCTGAAATCTCCATTCTGACTCATCTTCTCAGCCCCAGAATTCTCACCACCCTCCTGTGGGTCACGGCTCAGCCCCCAGCAGCCCAGCAATTCCAGGGTCTCTCCAGACCCACCCTCCTCTCTGTCCCTCGCCTAGATCACTGCACAGCCTCTAATGGCCCCTTGGGCTGTCCACGGCCCTCCTGCACATCGTGGTCACAGTGACCTTGAAACGTGAAGGCGGAATCATGTCTCTCCTTTCCAGAACCTTCTGATCACGCTCAGTGCTCCATGCTACTCTGAACAAGACCCAAAGCCCTGAGCAGGCCTGGCAGGCCCGGGGAGGTGGGCGGGTGTGGGGGTGTGCTGGCTGCTCCCACCCTTACCTCATCCACGGCCCCTCCTGTTCTTCCAGTGCCCCTGGCCCTCCTTCCTACGCTGAGCACAGCACGCCTGTGCAGGCCCAGGGCCGTTCCCTCTGCCGGCAACACTCCCTGCTCCCACCTCCCCACGCCGGCTCCTTGCGTGTCTGCGTTTCCTCCGAGGCCTTCCTGGACCACCTCACCGTGCGGCCCTGTTTTTGTTTCCTCGGAGGCTCTATGTCCGCCTGCTGCTTTGTTTCACGACAGGCCCCGGGGTTTCCTCATCAGCCTCCCCCCGCTAGAAGGTGAGCCCCGCGAGGGCAGGGCCCTGTCTGCTCTGCCTACAGGGCCCAGCGCAGACTTACTCCCCCGAGATGCTGCCCCGCGTTACCTTCATCTCCTCCATCCAGTCCATGAGGTAGAGCAGGTCCTGAAACACCTTCTGCAGCTCCAGGGTGAGGAGTAGCCGCTCCCGCCGGGCCGCCACCATCTGGCGCAGGAAGTCCCAGAGCCGCGCCACGTTGTGCTGCCGCGCGGCGATGCGCCTGATGTCGTGGTAGCGCTCGGCCGCCAGCTCCGCGGCCACGGCGTCCACGGCCTGCACCCGGCCGCTGTAGGCCACGATGTCCGTCTCGATGGCTTCGTGCTTGCGCACGGCCGCCTCGACGGCCGCCAGCTCCAGCCCAAAGTTGTCCTGGGGCAGAGGGCAGGCGAGGGGAAGTGGGGGTGCGAGGCCCCCCAGCTCCACTCGCCTGCCGCTTCTGCTCTCCAGGGCACTCCCGCCGCGAGACGCCGACTCCACAAGGTGGCTGTTTCCTCTCTATCCTGTCCCATCCTGTCTCCCTTTCTCCTGTTCAAGCCTGCGGCCCCTGGTGCCGGGGACTCTGGGTTGTCCTCTGTGTGATAGATTCCTTGTTTCTTTAGCTCCCCCACGTGGCAGGGTTCCTAACCTACCTCTCTCTCTCTCTCTCTCTCTCTCTCTCTCTCTCTCTCTCTCTCTCTCGTTTCTCCAGCCCAGCCTGCACAGGCCAAGAGCCCCTGCACCTCCTCGCTCTACCTGGGACACGAGGCGCTGGTTCTCGCTCAGCCAGGTCTCTCGCATGGCGGCTTTGCGGTCGAAGCGGGCGGCCAGCTGCTCCAGCTTCTCCTGGCGGATCAGCTCGGTGCGCAGGGCCAGCTCGCGCTCATGCTCCGCTTTCTCCAGCCGCTCCCAAGCCTGCGAGGTGGGGGGACAGGATTGGTGCGAAAGGACCGGGGCCCAGGAAGTGGGGGTGGGGAGGGGTCATCGGGACTGGGGGGCACACAATGAGTCCCAGAGAAAGCCCGGTCTAGCGGGTCTGCCAAACGTGGTCGGTCAGACGCTTGTGCACGGAAGCATGAGAAACGGACAGATAAGGGCCAGGCAACCGCGCGAAAGCACTTCCGCTTAGGGATGAGGACTGGAGGGGGATAGGGAACAATGAAGACCACTGGATTTGTTTGTGGTGGTGGGAATATAGGTGAACCTTATTACTTATATTAATCTTACAATGTTGTCTGTGAAAAAAAAAGTCGAGAGAGTGAATTGGGGGCGTGCCAACAAGATAAAGGACTGGGGTCTGAGTTTCTGAGGTGCCCTTGCGTGGAGAGATGGAGCGAGGAGGAAAGGGGATGGGCAGGACACACGACAGCGTGTGTGAGTCACTTCGGCACCACATAGGGCCCCGGGCGCCCCGGGACAAGCCTTCCGGTCGGGGCAGTGGGGGCTGGTGCCAAGGATGGGACATCTGTGGGGCAGGGAGGGGGGTCGTGCACCTTGTTGATGTCAGAGATGAGCCGGCCCTCGCGGGGCGTGTAGACCTTCTGATTGTTGGCCCGCAGCTTGCTCTGGATGGTGAAGAGCAGCACTTCCAAGTTCCCCTTCTCGGTGAACCTGAGGCAGGAGGCCGGGTTGGGGTCAGACTCAAAGGCCACACAGGCACGGGGACTCTACGTTTCAAAGCGAAATGTCCTGTGGTGCTTTTCTTCTCATGATCTCAGTGTAAAAGCCAGAAAATATGGGCAAGCGAAAAGAACATCATTTTAAAACCAAAGAAAACCAGACAGAAATGACCAGTTATGCTTGGGCAAGCTGTACTTCTTCTTCCTTTTTTTTTTTTTTTTAATACAGATGGGATTATATCAGAACCATGGCTGACGTTTGCTGAGGACTCACCCACCTCGAGCCAGGCCCTGCTTGCGTCTGGCTCTCACTGTCACCCGCATTCTCTTATCACCTTCATTTTCCAGATGAGAAAACGGAGGCACGGAGAGGCTGAATAAGCTGCTCAGTGCTCACGAGTGCTTGATGGCAGAGCCAGGATTGGAACTCAGGTACTTGGAATCTGAACACTTAGCCATGTGCTCCCTACCGTCTACAAATAAGCAGTTCTGTAAACTGCTTCCTCGTTTCCGTTTCATGACCATCTTTAGACGCCAATAAGTGCATTTCTTCAACATGATTTCCAGTGGTTCTCGCATGACTTATTTTCCTTTTACAAAGGTCAGGTGAGTGAACATCCTGGAAGCTCTATCTTTGTTTGGTGCCCAGAAGCGGGCTTTCTGGGTCACAGGGCGCACCTCAAATCATTCTTGGAATGTGTAGGAACAGATGTTTTCTGGATTAGTATTAGTTTTGGAGCTGAAACACTGAGCTCTTCCGACAGAGCTCAATGCTAGACAAACAGAAGCTGCAGCATGGACGTACAGCGCTGCCTACGGGCGATCCCACACTTGACAAAAGTCCGTTTCTAAAGCAAGACAACAGAACCTTTGCAATGTGCACAGCAGCAGCCACACTCCCGTGTTGCTGGTGATGACCTGCCCGTCAGATCCAATCCGCCGGTCCCTAAGCTGGCATTGGGTTCTGGGACACTCCGGCCAGTGATCTCATCTGAGTGGACTGCACCGACTCTACCTACCATAGCAAGCATTTCCCCAGCATGATTTTTTTTTTAATGGATCATCATTTTAAAAATTTATCTTGGAATTGCTTCTGGTGCTTTGAGCTGGGGGAAATGAGCCTTCACTGCATTTCTGTCCTGCCAAGTTTCCCTCCCGAAAGGCCACCCTAATTTAGGCTCAGGGCCGGCATGCCGCAGCAGGGGGCGGCCCGGGGACACCTACTTGGGTGGCTTCTCCACGGTGCGGTAAGAATTGAAGGACTGCAGCTGGTTCTGGACCCCACTCAGGGAGTTGGCCAGCTGCCGGTCATTGAGGGTCACAATTGTTTGCTCGATCCACTGCAACAGCTCTGAGGCCAGGGACTCATACTTCTCCACTAGGCGCTCGGCCTCCATGGCATGGTCCAGCACCTGCGAGACAGCAACAAGGCGGTCCTGCCCATGGGGTCCCTGGCCCAGCACAGCAGCTCCCCCCCAGCCTCTGCTTTCGGAGAGAAACACCCCTAGGCTGGACCTCTGTTCCGACCGGCCCACAGCAGAGGGGTACCTTGCCAATCCTTTTGCCTTCCACAGCCAGGGCCTTCATCTTGGAGAAGTAGTGATAGTAAGTAGCCACGTAAGTGATGATCGATTTCTCATCTGGTTGGTCCACATTCACATCTGAGAAAAAGGACCACTCAGGTCAGGCACTGATGCTTAGAGATTAGAAGCCTGCCTCCCAGAAGTACACCTGCAACTTGGATCGCTCACCCCAATCCCAGGACCCCCCACCTCAGCCCTCCGAAACTGACATCCTTCCAGCTCCTCTCAGGGGAGAAAGACAAATAAACCATTTGGACTAAAAGGATGTGAAAAAGCTAAGTTTCTTTTTTCCCCCTTCTAGAAACAAGCAGAGGACAAGATGCAGAAGCCCAAGGAGGTTTTTACCCAGTTTTTCCAATGGAGACCAAAATTAGCTGCTGAGGGCAGGAAAGGCAAGAAAAGAAACAGCATTCCCGTTTGGGGATGGATCTTGTACTTAGGGGCTGGAAAGCTGTCTAAGAAATCAGTGGATTCGGGGGCAGTAAGATGGAAGATACAAACTAAGCTTCTCGAAGCCAGGATGTTCAGAGGGACGGGCCCAGCGAGCCCCAGCCGTTCTCGGGGCCACCTTGGGGTTCGGTCATGGCTATTTCTGACCTCAGTCCCAAAGTTCAGCTGTGAGTCCAAGGAGGTGAGTGTCCTTCAGGCAAATCAGCTTCTACCACAGAAACCAAGGCTGGGACTTGAAATGTCTGGGCTCTACGCCCCCAGACGGCAGATTCCATCCTACCTACAGGGAAGACTATAGGGCTGGAAGCCCTTGTGACCCCCTCTGAAAGCCCACAGGCAAGAAGGACCCATTGAAGTCACATCATAAAGTTTACAGGAGACTTCGCTTTACTTAAATGTCCTTTATCATAACTGTGCCTCTCAAATGCTTTCCCAGGAACCTATGTGTGCCCGACTTCCATCACTAGATGGTTGATGTGTGTCACTCTGGACTGAGATGGGGCTACAGTGGGATGGAAAACAGGGAGAAAATAATCAAGAGCCAAGTCTGCCCGGTGAGCTTTGGAAGGAGCATTTCCAGCAGGGAAGCCCCTTGGCCCTCCTCTGCCTCCCTTTTCTGGCGGCACCAAGACTGCTCTCCCCGAGAACTGGCTGAGGAAACAGGTTTGGGGTTTGGATCTCTGCTCCAGCCGCTGTATGACCTCGGAAGGTCCCTTAACCCTGTGGACGGGTCCCCATTTTCTCTTCCATAAACTGAGGACAGTAGCGGCCCCGATTTGCAGGGCGTGTTGTGAGGACTGAGTTGAGTGAAGCATGTCGAATGCAGAGCCGGGTCCAAAATACGAGCCCAGGGGCCGCTGCCCGTCTCAGCAGCATCCATATGAGAGCCACAGGGGCCAGTCAGCAGGGCCCACTGACCGTAAGGCCAGAGCTGGGTGAGATCTCAGGCTCATGCAGCTTAATTTAGAACCCTAGAATTTTAGAGTAAGAAGGGCCCTTAGAGACCAATCTTCTCATTTCAGAGACGAGGAAAAGGAGCCACTGAGAGGCTAAGCGACTGGCAGTCACAGAGCTGCTCCATGGTGGGGCTGCCGCAGAACCACATTTGGGGGTTCTTTCTGCCATAGAGCTGCCCCTCTCCCTACAGCTTGTTTTAGGGGGGGAGGATATAATTTTCACAGCATAAAATTCACCCTTTTACAGGGACTATTCAGCGGTTTTTAGTACATTCACAAAATGGTGCAGCCCTCACCACGATCTATTCTGGAACATTTTTATCACCCAGAGGAAACTCTGTACCCATTAGCGGTCACCGGCCCCCGGCCCCCCGCCCTCAGCCCCTGGCCCCCACTTGTCTGCCTTCTGTCCCTATCCCACAGCGTCTTCTTTCCATCACTCTGCCCCACCTTCGGGATCCAGCAACTTCGTGAGCCCCAGCTCCTTCTCAGCCAGATTGAAAGCATTTTGCAGGTTGTAGTGTGCGTTGCATTTCTTCAGTGACTCAAAATCCAGCAGATCCGGCCTACGAGGGGAGGGGATAGAGAAGGTATCAAGAGCACATCAGCCCCTAAAGAGGAAAAGTAAAGCCGCCCCTCTTTATCCCGGTCACCAACTCCATTTGGTCCCGAAACAGGCACCCCAAACCCACCCCCACTGCTCCCATGCCCCTGGCTCCCATCGCCGCCCTCTGTGCAGTGTGGTGCCCCCACATCCCAGCTCTCGTCTGAACGTTCACCCCTCGTAACTGCCGTGTAGCCCATCTCATGGTCCGTCTAGGCGTGTGTGCGCCCGAGGGCCATGAGCCCATCCAGCAGCTCGGCGGGCTCGCCGGCCCGGGCTCCTCACCGGTGCTTGTGCACAATGGCATTGAAGGCCAGCCCGTCCCTCCAGCTGGTGGTGAAGTTGTGCACGTTGACGTTGGGATACCTATAAATGGAGACCGGGAAGAACAGTGAGTAGGGCCTAGCCCTGGTCTGTGACTCGAGGATGGATCCCCAGCTCGTGGTTCCGGGAGCCCACCCCTCCTTCAGCGACAGCCTCGGTGTGGCCAACCCTCCCAGGCCGGGGTCCCTGGGCAGCCTCACCCGGCGGTCTTCATCTGGCACCACAGCAGTAGGGCGTCCTTGGCCGACTTCTTCTCCTTGTTGTCTTCTGTTTCCACGCTGATGTCTTGGATCTAAGAGAGAAAGAAGAAAGAGCCTCAGTCCCTGAACAGGGGCTCCCGGAGTTATTAGAGACACTCAGCGATACACAGCAGGAAACTGCTCTGGAAGAGGGGTGCCGGGACAGAGCCGGGGCACTTTGCCTCCTGGGCTAGTGACCACGAAACATCGGTTCAAAAGGATTTGAGGCAGCAGGGTAGGGGTCGGAAGTCAGAAGAATGGAAGGTCCTCGAAGCGAAGGATGCTGGCTCCTCCGAGTGGGGAGCGGCGCGTGGCCAGGTGAGCACTGCCTGAGAGCTGCGTTTCCAAGGGAGCGCTGATAGAGCTCTGCTCCGGGCTGGGAGGAGCAGGAGAGGTTACACTGGGGTGGCAAGGGGACAGTCGGGAGAACTGTGATGGTATGAGGACAATGGGCTGCCTATGCCCAGAGCATAAGAAGCAGTAGGGTGACTGTTTTAGGGGGGCAAGCAGAGTTGGAAGCAGACGAGCGGACCAATGACCAGGCCCCAGGTAGAGTTCTCAAACTCTCAGGGGTGAAGGTCGGTCCAGTTTGTACAATCTCTGGTCCCTTGTGGACCAACGTGTGGTCCTACCACACATGGCCGGTAAACAGACCAGGCCACGGGGGACCTGCCACAGCAGTCTGACAATGCCCACACTGGTCTCTTCCCCGTGTGAGGGGGAGGCTCTCCGGGTCTGGTGCCTGGATATCACAGCAACTGCAAACTGCTCTACGAGGTTCTAGACCCTGCGTGTTTTCATCGGTCACGCCGTGCACCACCGGTGCCCGTTTGTGGTACGGCACCGCTGCGTGAGGCCCACCCCGTAAGACGCTGTGCCGGGCTACCTGGAACCGAAGGATAATGGTCCAGACCAGCCCAAGGGTCAGACGGTGGTTTCCGTCCACGATGTCGTGGGAGCCCATGTTTTCCAAGTGCACTTTCTGCTCCTTCAGGAACTGCAGCGCCTTGTCCACGTTCTCCAGGCAGTGGATCCGCATGCGGCCTTTGGTGGGCTTTGGCTGTTGAGGGATGGGGGACACAATGACACGGGACCGTGGGCCTCCTCCTCCTCCCTTCTCAGCCTTCCCAGGGCCCTGCTCTGTGCACCTTCCCCATGACCCCCGTCGGGAACACGGGCACAGCCCCCAAGCCTGGGCCAAAGTTCATGGAGCCAAAGCGGAGTTTTCAGAGGTGGCTTGGGGAGATTAAGATTCCCAAGGGAATTAATTGCACCCAGAGTGGGTGGGAAAAGAAATGTTTTCAATGGGGCCACTGTTCCTGTCTCCATGAGGCAATGCTCCTATTTATTCCAGGCGGCAAAGCCTCTCAAAACGAAACCATCCTCTGAGCAGAGGGCAGCCGACTGCTTTCCGCTCTGTGCCATCACTCTGCTCTCTAAGGGCGACTCCCAGCTCGGCCCCCTGACCACTGTTTCTTGGGCTCCCTCCTCCCTCTGTGACCACAGCTCACCAGTGTCTCTCCCGAGAGCACCTCGAGGAGCCTCAGGAGGTTCCGTCCATCCCGGAGGTCGCTGTACAGGTCTCCCACCCGGCATGTGACCCGGGCCAGGTGCGAGTTCACCCACTTGGTGAAGGTTTTCTTCTGCACGGCTTCTCGCTCATCTGCGGCGGCGACAAGGGGTCATTTCTGTCCTTCGAGTACAGGGCACCTGCTTCTAAACACCAGTTGACGGGGTTGAGGGGCTGGAGGGGGTGATTGAGGGCCCGGGAGTGAGGTCTGGGAAGGAGGAGGGGCAGGAAGATGCCCGAGACAAAATCCCTGACTTAAAAAGTAGGGAATAAAGAAATTAGAATGAGCTCATAGAGTATAAAAGAAAAATGAGCAAACAGGTTTTGAGAAGAAAGGATGAAAGAAATTAGAAGCGGTGAGACATGCGGGGAAGGGTTGGGATCTGGGATCAGGGCTGTCCTGTAACAGTGGAGAGACACTGTTATTTCATCAGAGTCTCACTGTGCTCATCTGTAAAATGGGCATACTCCCTGACTTTCTACTTCAACCCGTGACTGTTGATGAAACGAGACAATGTACGTCAGCTGCCCGGCACACATGATGAGTTGCTCCTTGATGAGTTACAGTTATCCAGGCATGATCTAACCCGAAGGAAAGACCCAGAGCTCTCAGGAGCAGCAGGAGGCGGGGCCCTTCTCTTCACTGCTTTGCTGACGGACAGGGCGTGGACTTAAATTACACCGGCAGCTCTTCCAAGTGGTCATTAGAAGGACACGACATTATAGAGGCTCTAAGCCTCTTGAGTCAATTTGCTCTCCTGGGATAATTTTTTTTTTAATTTTTTAAAAGATTTTATTTATTTGACAGAGAGAGAGAGAGAGATCACAAGTAGGCAGAGAGGCAGGCAGAGAGAGGGGGAAGCAGGCTCCCTGCTGAGCAGAGATGGATCCCAGGACCCTGAGATCATGACCTGAGCCGAAGGCAGAGGCTTAACCCACTGAGCCACCCAGGCGCCCCTCTCCTGGGATAATTTAAAGAAAAGATGGGGCTCCTCTACATCTGGGGTGGGTTCATTCAATTGGCTACAGTGGGATCCAGTCCCGGACAGCAACATTCCAATGCTAAGAAGGAAAACAGTCTTGAAGGTTGGGAATAGGGAAAACACTGAGCCCAGGAAACACAGAGGGGATAAAACAGAGTTAGGTGCGGATCTCAAAGAACGTGAGGAAATGCCTTGCTGCCTGGTCCACAGCACAGGCTGCTGATGAGGGCATGCGTTCTAGGTTCCACAGAAAAATTAAAATTTTACACGTTATAAATGACAAAGTGAGGGAAGAGGCTCTGGCCACTCAGATTTCTGCCTGTTTTCCCCAAGAAGCCCAGTCCGAGGACCGTATCCACGCGGCTGGGGCCTGAAGAGTCACTTGTTTCCCTTCTCAGCACCAGCATCTCAGAAACCGAGAGGACCCATCCCTGAATTTCACATTCCTGTGCACCTCACCCATAAAACATAACGACACACCCACGTCTATTCGTGTCTCTCTTACCTCCAAGCCCTGTACCTAAGCCAACCTCCAGGTCCTAACTACACCAGCAGGCCCCTGCTCTGTAGGCCTCCTTTCAGGGTCTCCAGGCCCTGCCTGAGCCGGGGATTGCCCGGAGCACTGGCCATCGCTGGATGCGTGAAGACTGCCCTGATGCCAGGCGCGCTGGGGTGAGGCCATTTTGGCCCACAGGTAGAAAAAGAGAGGAAGATCCAATCCGTAGCAGCTAGGAGAGAACTGGGCAAAGCTATGGACCAGAGATAAAGCATCACTTTATAAGGCGTCCACAACATCCACAGACACCCCCCCCCCCAAAAAAAAACAGCGGGTCCCGGAAATACACTGAAATATCCGTGCCAGGATAAACACAGGCCTGCTCGTCTGCACCAACTCCCTTTGACACACTCGCTGGTTTCCACACACACTGCTCCTCACACAGGTTTAGACACCCACTCAGAAACCCAGGGCAACGGGGACAAGCCCTGGGTGGCTCGGCTTCCCGGCTGACCGCCCTCTCTGCCAACAGCTATCCCAGCAGGTGCTTCCCCTCCAAACCCTCCGTGGGGACAGCGGACTGTCTGGGCGCGGACGCGGGCGCTGCCACCACGCTCACGTCTCTTCTTGCAGGGGACCCAAGCCTTTCCCCGACTCTGTCAGCGCCCATGTGTTTCCCAGCCTCTCGTAATTAGTCCCCGCGCACACTTTTTCCCAACACAGACGGCTTTTTCCCAACACACACGGACCGTGTCCCACTCCGGGGGCTGTGCTCCGCCCCCTCGGTCCGGGGCCCCTCGGCCCCGCCGCTCACCTTGCAGCTGTTTGAAGCGGCCGTCCAGCACGCTGGCGTACTGAGCCGGGTTGATGAAGGCGGCCGGCGACAGCAGGAGGCCCCCCGGGCTCTGAGCCCCTTCCACGGCCTCATAGTAAAAGTCGCCCGCGCCGTTGGGGCCGGGCCCGTGCGCCCGGCTCACCCCGTTCCCATTCATGCCGCCCGCTGCCTCTCACGCGGCCCGGGGCCCGCCGTCCATGCCCGGCCCGCGCCGTGCGCCACCGCTCCGCTCGCCGCCTCCCCTCGCCCCGGAGCGCGGGGTCCCGAGCGCCTGGGCTCCCGGCGCGGAGTCGGTCCAAAGGCAGGGAACGTGTCGCGGAGCGGCGGGAAACGGAGCGCCGGCCGTCTGAGCGCCCGAGCTCCGGGGCCCGTCGGCAGAGCACACCTGGCTGCGGCGGGAGGAGGCCGAGGCGGCTCCCGACAAACTGGTCGGACGGTGTCGGGGGAGGGGCGGGAGGCGGAGCGCGGCGGGCGGCAGGCGGCGGCGGCGGCGGCGGGCCCGGCCTTGCGGGGCTAGCAGGGAACGTCCCTGCTCGGCGCGGGCGGGGGGCGGGGCAAAGCAAACTCCTGCCTCCCGAAGGTCTGCAGGTGGGACAAGGATGGTCCTCTCTTGGGGTGACGGTGGGAGGTCCCCCCTTCAGGACCTGAGCTCTGATCCCCAGCTCCGAGGGCAGAGAAAGAAATGCTTGAAGAGGCGAAACCAGCTCGGTAGGTGCCCGGCACTCTGCTAGGCCGTTGCTTAAGTTCTCTTATCTGTGAAACTGGTGTTCGAATCTTCCCCCACTTTGTCACCACCTCCAGTTCCGGCTCCTTTCCTGCCACGAGGCTCACCAGGCCCTCCTCAGCCAGGCCATCCCCGGCCCCCACCAGTGGGACATCTGCCAGATTCTCTTCCGACCTCTCTCTGGGCTCAGCTCATGTCCCTTACAGGTTACTCTTGCCTCTCTCCTGTCTTCATTATTTATCTGGCCCCTACTAGTGCGAGGGGCTGTGCTAGGTTAAGCCCACACAGGAGAGCCCAGGTTGGTGGTGGAGAAATGACAGCTCAAGGTGGCATGTGTCACATGGGCACAAACATGGGACAGTCCTGGGTGGCATGTGGCATGTGCACAGACATCATGACCCCAAAACCAGGGTACCAGGGAAACTTGTCCTCAAAGAGGTGACATTGTCCACAACCCACTGTTCTGTCCTTTCTCGTCTATAGAAACACTGAAATGAGTATTTCACAACCCAGCCTGAGACTCAACCAGAAGGGCGGAGAGGTCCAGGAGAAAATACACGATGAGGGCTTCCCAGAGCTAAGGCCACCGCACAAGGGGCCTTGGATGCTGTGCTGCCGGAGAAGAATTACCTGGAGAGCTTTTTAAAAATCCTCATTTCTGGACCATATATGGGTCCAAAGATCCTAATTCAATGTGCATAGGAGGGGGCTTAGAAGGGGAGTGTCCCTGGGTGATCCTGTAAAAAGCGCTGCCCGGTTTGGGAACCACCCCCTCAGTGTCTCCCTTCTTCCAGGAGGCCACCCACTCGTGCTGGGGGCACTGCCTCCAACCGCGGGGAGTGGCTGTGGCATCTCCCACGGCTCGGGGCTGAGGGGCCAGCAGGTCGGTGGAAGAGATGAGGGTGGGATGGAGGAGGGAAGCCAGACGGGGTGGGTGGCCTTAGGGTGTGTGGGTGACTCACCCCCACACCAGCCGCTGGTGGTGTCAGGTGGCAGCTGCACTCTTGTTGCCATGACAACCCCTCCGGAACGCAGGGAGGCCCGTCAGACGGGTTTGTTTGTGCTCAGAGGAGCTGAGGGAAGAGCCCAGGCCGTAGGGAAGGGCAGAGGCCGGGCGGGCTGAGAGCAAGCCCGGGAGAATGGGCGGCTGCAGAAACCAGCGGCGGGTGGAGGGAACCTGCTTCGGGGAACAGGTAGATGAAATAATGGGAGGAACAGGCGGCAGGTGGAAAGAACAGGTGGGGAGGGAGAGGGGAGGATAATGGACTGGGAGGGAGAACAGGTGTGAGAGGTGACAGAGAAAACCAAGGAAGACCCAACAAGGGGATGAAAGGTAAGGGAGAGATGGGTGGAGATGGCAGGACTAAATGAGAAAGAGTGAACAAGGACCATGACTCAGGGACAGAGGGGAACAGAGCTGAGTCCTGTGTTGGGGGAGGGAAGCTGGGGAACATTCTGGACTGTATGAAGTTTGTTCTTGGCGCTGCAGTTGGGGACCGGGGGCTTGACAGGGTAATCTGGATTAGCTGGCAGCTTAGAAAGAAAGTTGGTCTTCCTACGACATTGGAGGACTCTCCCGGACTAGCTTCTCTCCCCAGCCTCCTCAGCATCCCCCTCGGCCCTCCCCTGACCTCACCTGCCAGGGCCTTAATGCGAGACCTCTCGAAGAGGCGGGCTGAGCTGCTGTCATTGTCCCAGTCCGAGTCGGGCAGGTCCCAGCGGTTGTTGATGTCGCTGTACTGGCCCTGGATCTCCAAGCTGTCGAAGTCTGTGGGTGACAGGGTGCTGCTCATGGTGGTTGGTGGCCGCCTGCTCCTGCAAGGGGGAACGTGGCTGGTAAGGGCCATCTCAGGACCACTGAGCCCACTACTCACCATGTCCTTCTCTCCTCTTGCCCTAGCTCTGCTCCACTCTCCTGAGGGCCAAAGGCTGTGGTTGGTTTCTCTGTCAACGGAGATCAGCCCCTAGTGGGAGAGGGGCAGCCACAGTGGGGAAGCAGAGGGACGGGAACCCAAGAGATGAACGTGGAGGGAGACAGGAAGGCAGGAGGGTCTCAGAGTGTTGCGGCAGAGAAGAGGGGCTCCAGGGAGGGACAGTGGGCGAAGCTGGGGACTGAAAATGACGACGGCTAACAGCACGGCTCCAGAGGGGCAGTGTGCAAACCGGGGTACTGCAGGAAGCAGATGTGGGACCCCAGGAGAAACTGGAGTTCTTTCATTTCATGGTTCCACAAACTGCTCTGAGCTCCCACTACACATAAGATGACCTCTTATACCCAGTAGGTGATCTGAGATGAAAAGACCCTAATCCTGCTCTCCAGCCGAGATGCATTTAGGATACACCAGGAAGCCTGTGATGCACTCTTAGGTAAGTATAGAAAAAGTCCCCAGGAGTTCAGAGGAGGACATAGTATGGTTCTCTCCCCCTTTGTTTCCTTTTGTTTGCTACAGGGAATACCTGATAGGTGCTGGATAAATGTCAGCTGTGATAGGTGACCCTGCGATGTACGTGCGTCACCTCATCACAACCCCTATGGGACAAGGGTTCATTGTCATCCCCATTCATAGAGGAGGAAGCTGCACCGTGAAAGTTAAGTCATGGTTCAAGGTCACGCAGCTGGAAGGAGCAGAGCTGGGTTTTTTGTTTTTGTTTTTTAAAGGTCTTATTTATTTATTTGACAGAGAGAGAGAGCACAAGTAGGCAGAGAGGCAGGCAGAGAGAGAGGGGGAAGCAGGCTCCCCACTGAGCAGAGAGCCCGATGCAGGGCTGGATCCCAGGACCCGGAGATCATGACCTGAGCCGAAGGCAGAGGCTTTAACCCACTGAGCCACCCAGGCACCCCCAGAGCTGGGTTTTAAAGAGAGGTTCTTTCTGACTTTGGGGAACAAGCTCTCAGTCACAACATTTACATGTTCCTTGAACATCCTGGAGCCCTTCAGAGCTCCCTGGGAAACATCAGCACCTGGGGTTCCTTGTAGAGCCCAGGCTAGGGAAATTAGGGCCACATATGCTTGCCAGCACTACTCAGGAGTCTACGTTATGCAAACTCTGTTTTTCTCAAAACTAACAAATGAGCTTCAGATTACCTGCTAGGGATTTAAAAAAAAAAAAACCCTCTACTGGGGCGCCTGGGTGGCTCAGTGGGTTAAAGCCTCTGCCTTTGGCTCAGGTCATGATCTCAGGGTCCTGGGATCGAGCCCCGCATCAGGCTCTCTGCTCAGCAGGGAGCCTGCTTCCCCCTCTCCCTCTGCCTGCCTCTCTGCCTGCTTGTGATCTCTTTCTCTCTGTCAAATAAATAAATAAAATCTTAAAAACAAAAAAAAAACCCTCTACTGTCCAATTTCTTGTGTAATTCAACATTCAGCAGCCATTCAAGGGAATGGAGGGGGCTGGGTCTACAACTTTATTAGAACCCCAAGTCTGCATTTCTCATTTTCCTAGTACCTTTCAAACACAAAGACATTTTAAGCCTTAGCACTACTTCCTAGGGTGGAGGCTATATGATATTGGCAGTCTCTGGTTCTGGAAAGGTGGACAAGAGAAACTCGTGTGTGGTTTGGGGCAAAGAAGAAGGGATAGGTTGTGAGTTGTGGGTGAGTAGGAAGGTGTGTTCCCCTGGGCACACAAAAGCAGAGCTTGGCTTCTGTCATTAACTGGTTCCATGAAGCTGAACCTGACCCTGACCCACGGGAAGCCAGGATTGTCTGCCCCTCCCCTTTCTCTCAAAGAGAAGTCAGGTACAAGGATTTCCCTGGGAGTAGCATTAATGAGGTGTGAGGGAGCTAAGGTCTAAGTTTCCTAGACTGGGTTTTGCATTCCCTGTAATAGGAAAAAGAGCTTAATTTCTACCAGCGTGGGACACCTTTCTCCTTTAAAATTCATCATTTCTCTTAATCCCCAACAGATTCTTTGAATTTGCTCCATAAATATTTATATGCAAATAAATTCTAGGGCAGAATTGAGTCACCCTGAGCAAAGAGTGTTGTAGGCAAGGTGTGACCTGAACTAGAGTCGCCTAACACTGGCAGGCACTGAACAAGGAAGCAGCCCAAGCCTCCAGACCGGTACCAATTCCATTTTTCTCAGCCCTTCAGATCCAGGCTTCCTCACCAGTAGCCATGCTCACACTTAGCTCTGGGACTGACATTTCCAGCACTCACAGTCTCTCTACATAGACCTCCCCACAAAAACTCCTACTTACAATGCCCTCTGTTTCCATAACCCCTTTTCCTTTTATTGGGAGTCACAGAACCTACTAAAGCCAGCCCCCAGGCCTATGGCCAATAAGCTGTTTAAAAATAACTGATTTTGGGGGTGCTTGCCTGGCTCATTCGGAAGAGCATAGGACTCTTGATCTCGGGGTCATGAGTTCAAGCCCCACGTTGGGTAGAGAGATTACTTAAACAAATAAAACTAAAAGAAAACAAACAAACAAAGAACACAACTGATTTTGGATTCCTTTAGGTGGGCCTGCACTTTCCAGTTCTCTACAGACCCCACCATTCCCTTTTGTCTCCTTCCCAGCCACGTCATATATTTTTGTTACCTGCTGGGGCCCTGGCGACCTCGAGATTCTGAAATCCTCCTTTATATCTTAGTACTCCACAAAGAGCCAACACTTAAAGAGGCAGACTGTCTGACTCTGTCTCCAAACCGTTGTGTGTCCTTGGGGCCCCATAAACTTCACAAAACCTATACATGTATTACTCTGCTTTCCTTTTGGTGATCCAACCTGGTCCTCCCCTATTGGGACCCAGGCATGGGATCCAGACCTCCCAGTGAAGTCTGGCTCTTAGAGCCTCTCCATGGAATCCTATAATTTTGGAGAAGAAATATGGAGTTGGAATCTCCCTTCCTCCCAAATAAAAATTCAGCCACTTAATGCTCCTTTGGCCAAATCAAATTTTGACACACATGCTTTGTGTCCTGAGTTCCCAGGGATGCCATCATATAGATAAGGAACCAAGATGGCACTGGTGTCCTTAGATCACAGATCTCTCTAGGGCCACATGTTGGGACTCCCAGGAGTTTATTCCCATGGACTTGCATGTGAATGGTGCTCTCTGGTGTTGTTCAGTGCTGTGGCCTCTGAGTTTGGGTTTACAAGCATTTGGGCTCTGCACTCCCTGGCCTTTGTGGGACAATTCTCTGTGTTCTCTGTTCCCTGCTGCCATCTCTAGATTCCTGTAGTTCTCTATGGAGTTTCTTTACATAGATCCTGCTCTGAGTTCTTTCACTGAGTATATCATTCCTCACCTATGATCTGGGTCTCCATGCTCACATCTGCTTAGTCTGCCTGTCCACCAGACTCATGAGCCCTGTGTCTGTACGATGGAGAATCCTCAACCTTATTCTCCCCATGCATTCCCAAACTCTGGCCATAGGACGGCACCGAAGCTAATCCAGATTACAGTTCCACCGGCACTGACCTCGAGGCCAGGCCCAAGTAGCTTACATTGTTCATGCTAGAATAAAGCCAAGTCCCACCAGCTGCAAGCCTGGGGGTCCTGCTGGATTCTCCACCCATGAGCTGCTGGACGCAGACTGTTCAGCCCAGGGCCGATCCTCGAGGGCAGCTGTCCCACTTCCCCTTTCCTCCCGTTTTAGCTGGCATGCAGGCTAGAAATCCTATCCCCCGGCTACAGCCTGTCTTGTACCCTAATTCCTCCTCTGGCCACATACTGCTCCTGATTAAGTCTTTGCCTCCCTCAGAGACGGCTGATGGTTCCCTCCTCTGCCGTCCCACAGCACTTGGGAGAGCAGCTACTATTGCCCCCATCACATTGTGTTACACTTCGTTGTTTCTGTGTCTCTGCTTGCTCCGTTTTAACCCATTGAGGACAAGGGCTGTATCTTACTCATGTTTGTCTTTTCCAAGCACGGTACAAGAGGTATTCAGTAAGGAAATAGTGAATGACTCGACCATAATTCTTTTTTCATGTTTCTTTTTTCTTTTCTTTCTTTTTTTTTTTTTTGGCCAGCCAATTAATGTCTTTCTTAGAGCTGGAGAAAAACACAAGGAAAGAATAAAAATGGGATTGGAGGAGAGCCTCTGTTGGAGTACTCTCGGGGTTAAACTCTACATTTCAGGATCAAGGATTCTCAAACTTGCATGAATGACAATGACCTGGAGGCTATTAAGACACAGACCACTGGGCCCTGCCCCCCGCAGAGTTTCTGATTCAGTAGATCTGGGGTGGGGCCCAGAAATGTGCATTTCTAACTTGTTCCCAGAGGATACTAAAGTACTGGTTTGGGGATGACACTTTGAGGGCACTGTTGTCCAAAGATGAGGAGCGGTACAATTGGTTAGAAGAGCTATGAGGACTGAAGAGACACGAGGTTTCGGGGGTGAGGGTGACGCGAGGTTAGCTTCTGGATGGGTTCAGGCTCTATCCAATGCTAAACTCAAAATATAACTTCTCTGAGAAACCCCAAGACCCACAAAGAGCCAGAAGCCTCAGGCGATGAGAGAGGAAATGAAGATGGAGTGGACTCTAGATCTAATGAGACAAATAGAGCTGAGGGCCTGACACAGGCGAATCACAGATGTGCGGAAGAAGGTCGATATGGCTGGAGATGCTATGGGGTGGTGGGGGGAGTAGAGTTGAACAAATGACAGCAGGGTAAATAACAGATGAGAGGAAATGGGGACCTTGGCCAAGTAAAAATCTTATGAGTATTAGTATGAGTGGACCAACAGAGACATAAAAGGAAAAAGGGATTACAAATAAACTCAGGGCTCCTAGGAGGGCAAAAGAAAGATGCACTCAGGTCAATTAGAGAGCCTTGTGGAGAAAAAACCCTAACTCATTTCCCTCAAGGCTGTATTCCTGGTGAAACGCAGGGACTCTCCTCCACAGAACTTAAAGACCGGGCTGAAGAGTGGCACTGAATTTTTGTTTGATCTTCTCTGGAATCCTCCACTCAGGGCATAATTATTCAGACTAATTTTCACTCCCTTGCTATGCCCCTCCTCCAAGCCTGTAAGGGCTGAGTTACATCAGTTTCTCCAAGCCACAAATGTAAGATCCATATTAACTTTTTCCTCTTTAAACCTTTCCTCTTCTGAATTAGCCAAGAGGTTGGTTCAGCACCCGCCGCCAAGACGCATATTTGGAACTCACTCTGCCCCTTTCACCTTCAAGGGGAACTGGTTCGTGGATACCCTGCCCATGCCTGCCTGAACCGACCGGCTCTCCGGCGCTAGAATTGTGGCCGCTCGAGGGAGAGGAGGAGGTTGGCTGAGAAACAACCCACGGAGACAATATGCAGCAGGTTAGGAAAGGGACAAGCCCGCAGCGCAGCCGAGCACGCAACGCCGCGGGGTCAGTGGGGTGAAGTGGTCCCGCGCCAGAGTGGACAGTAAATGCCCACCGTGGTGCTGGAGTTGGAACACCCCAGCGAGGAGGCCTTGCCGGGTAGTTCGGTGCGGGGGCGGACTCTAAGCGGTCTGGATGTCCCGGCCACAGAAGGACCTTACGCCGCTCCTTCCCCACCGCCCGAAGGGGCTTCATTCTCCCTCTGCCCGCGTTCTGGCCACCACAGCCAGCCATGTCCCCTCTCACACACACTGTGAGGAAGCATAAAGGAAGGCATGGAGCTAGCTACCCAAGAGGCGAGCAGGAGCCCCCTTGGCTCCCGAGGGAAGCCCTCAACAAGCTCCCGAGAAGGAGCCGGGCGCCCGCGCACGCCGGGCACAGACGGCAGAGCGTGGCCGCAGCGCCTGGATCAGCGCCGGCCGGTCGGCGGAGGAGCCGCGGCCACCGAACAGCCGGCGCTGTCAGACACGCTCGGAGCACAGCCGACCCGAGCCCTCAACGCGTTTGTCAGCCGCAACTCTTGCGAGACTCTTCTCTCCGCTCTGGAAAGGCCCGCGTTCCCCACGCCTCGACCCTCAGCCCCGGTACCTGGGTGCCTGGCACATGACTCTCCGTCCTGTGCCCCGGACCGGGCGGGAGCGAGGGCCAGGCTCCGCATCCTCCCTCCCGGGCTCCCGCGGCCGGCCCCGGCCCTGACCCCGACCCCAACCCCGCCGCCCGCACGCGGCCGCACAAAGCGCGCCGCCCCGCCGCCGGGACAAAGCGGGCCCGGGCGCCGGCACCTACCTCGGTGCGGAGCGCCGGCCGGGCAGGCGGGAATGCGGAGGGCGGGGGCGCACCGGTCGTCGCCGCGCCCGCAGCCCCGCCGCGAGGGGCGGTTGCGGGCGGCGGCGGGTGGCCGGGCGGCGGCGGGGCGCACGGCGAGCGGCGGCGGGCGCTGTCACGCGGCGCGAGCGGCGCGGGGGGCGCGCGGGGCCGGCGGCGGCGGGGCGCGTGGCGGCGCGCGGGCGCGAGCGGCGGGACTGCGGCGCCGCGGAAGGAGGACAATAGCCTCCCCCTGCCGCAGGCCGCCGGCTCCCGCGGGAGGCCCGGGACCATCTGGAGCCGGCGGCCCCGCGGGGCCCGGGGCGGGGCCCGAATCACCCCCTCCCCGCCCGGCGCCATGGCAACCGCGGCCCCTCTCGGTTCTCGGCACAGCTCCCCGGCCCGGGGTCGCTGACCTTCCCCCGGGCGACCACCGCGGCCGCTCTGCGGCCGGCTCCGGACCCCCGCCACCTTCCGTGTGGGTGCCCCCCATAATGCCGCCTTCCGGTCAACCCTGGGCCATCTGGGTACCCCGCACAGCTTGCGGGGCTCGGGCTCCGCAGTTTGAGGACCCCCACCTTTGTCCGTACTCCTCCTTTCCTCCAAAATCAGTATCCCCGAGACACGCAATCCTTCTTTTCATGGCACTCACCGCCCAGAAGGTTTCCCAAAATTCAGCGTCTGTTTTCCTTTTCAAATTTTCCTCTTCGGGCACCTCCAGTTCATCTCCCTTTAAGCAATTCTCTCATCCATCCCCTCTCCCGAGCATCCTTCTTCAGGCAGGTAGGCCGGCTCTCTTCCCCAAAGCGTCTCCATGGTGTACGTGGTGGAGATTCGCCTGCTCGCAGATCAGATTCTCGGAATAGTCATCACCGCAGCTTCTCTCTGCTCTTTCTCAGCTCCTCTCATTTATCAACCTGGAGAATTCCGGCCTACTCACTGTCTTAAAAGGGAGTGGGGGTGGGGATGGACATTTCTAGGCCTGGCACAGCTGGGTTTCTCCTTGGTTTAGTAGCATCTGAGTGGTCGAAGGTCTTAGGTTTTTAAGCAAGGTGAACGGCTGTCTATCTGCTTGAGAGAAAAAGGAATTATGCTCAAAAAATAATAAAGTTATAAAGTGCCAGCTGGGTATTAAAAGTCACGTTATCCCATGTGACACCCCCCCCCCCCCCCCGAGCTGTAAGATGTAGGTACTGTTCTTCCAGACTAAGAGACTAAACTTGGAGATGAACTAGTAATAATAGATTAGGCTTTGTACAGAGCAAGCAGAATTTAACCATTAGATTATTCTGTCCCTGAGGATGTGGGCCTGTTTCCACCTGGGAAATGCCTGAAATGGCCAAGTAAGGGCAATGTGAAGAATGGGCTTGGCGTGAATTATTGACTTTAAGGTTTTATTTATTTATGGGTAATGGGGTTGTAGGATTTCACTCCTTTCTGAAAAGGTACGCCTAGTGAAACAAATCTGTAAGTGATTGAAGTACTTTCCAGTTGTAATTTTGGCAAGGTGAAATTATTTGTTTTAAACTTATTTGAAAACAGTATCAAGGAAAAAAAAAAAAAAAAGCCCTGCTACCAATCCTCTCTGGTTGTATCATCTCACCTACCTGGCCTTGGTTTTCCTAGTCTGTAAAATGGGTCGGGAGGGGTATCAGGGAGTTGTACTAAAAGACGACCCTGAAGCTCTCTTCTAGCTCTGATAGTCTGATTCCACCACTAAACTGGAACGGTGATTCTACCACCGAACCGAAACTTGATCTTCTGGGATGTACCTCACCAGTAGCCACAATTGGGCTATTTTTTGCTTATTTTTTTAACAGTCACTCATTCAGGCAACGGAATCGAAGAAGTGAGGGCATAAGCTGCAACTGTGCCCAAGGATACGAGTGAGTTCAGGGGGAGGGGGCAATGAGGTGTGTTTTTGGTCATCAAGGAGACTTGGTCAGGGATGTTAAAGTTGTTGGGATGAGAATCAGCTGATCTGCCGAAGGAGCCAGGACCCCTGCTATACCGGTATGGGAACCAAGGGTGTCAACAACAGCTATTGGATTGTGACCCAATTAGAAGACAGGATATTAGGTCTTATGGGCAGCATACTAATAAGATCTTCTCTATAGTATTTCCCATTTTTAGCATTTCATAATCCTTGAAAAAGCCTTGTAGGGTAAACATTATCATTCAGCAAACTGATGTTCAGACACCTAAGTGAATGCCCAAGCTCGGAGTTAGTTCGTGGTGGAGACGGCAGGTTTTCCTATCCTTAATATGTTCTTTCCCTTCTGCTAGAGATAGTATAGCAGAGCGGTTAAAGGTATCGATTTTGGAGTCAGACTCTTTGGGTTTAAGGGTGGTTTTGCCACCTACTTGCTGTTGACCTCAAGCAAATTACTTAACCTCTCTGGGATTCAGTTTCCTTACCCACCAATTGGTATCATAAGGTGGGGATCAGATGGCTTATTGCAGGTAAAGTACAGGAACAGTGCCTGGCACATAGTAAGTTCTCAACCAGAGTCAGCCGTTACTATTTTACCACATTATCATTTTACCATACTATTTCCCAATCCAGGGAGGAAGCATGCTCAATAAAGAGAACACCGAGATCACTGATTTCAGTTGCTTTGGAGACTTGTTATTTTGCTCTGTAGTGCATCAGTATAGTCAATGATGAAGGAAAAAAAAAGTCTGCTTCGTTTTTAGGTGAGTTGCAAAAGTGAATGGAATGAAATCCATCAACTTTGCTGAGCTTCTCTGAGAATCCAGATTTGCTACTTATGTTACTAAGATTCATGGAAAGGTCTAGTAGCACTTTCTGCCACCAGACCGACAGACCTAGCCAAATGTTCATCTTTCATTCCTGTACCATGGAAAAGGGGTCTCTTCTGTCTGAGACTGATTCTTCTGGCTTCTGCACGAAGGGCCATCCCCTCCTGTAGTCTCATGGCTCCTAGTTATTCTGGTGAGTTCCCTCTCTTTTGGCTCCTTCCCATCAGCATTTGAACATGCTCAAGTATCTGCCAGCTTGAAAAAAAGTGAGAGATCCTGAGCCTCCTCCATGTCTTTCCCTTACTCTTTATGATCACGATCTTCTTGGGTGATTTGAATGCACTGGCTCTGCTACTTTGCCTCCCCTTTAACCGAACATTCATTTAAAAACAATTTGGCTTAGGGGCGCTTGGGGTGGCCCCGTCGGCTGAGGGTCCAACTCTTGGTTTCCGCTCAGGTCATGATCTCTCCGTCCTCGGATCGAGCCCATTTCAGGCTCCACACTCCACAGAGTCTGCTTGAGACTCTCTCTCTCTCTGGCCTTTCCTCGCATGCACTCTCTCTCAAATAAATAAATAGATCTTAAACAAACAAACAAACAAACAAAAACTGTCTAGCTTATGTGTCAGGTCCTATGCTGGGTTCTGGGGATCTAATGATGAGTAACATGGACAGTCTCTATCTCCTTGGAGCTTATATTCTGGTAGGGTTGACAGACATTAATAAAATAATCCCTTAGATATATAATCACAAAGTGTAATGAATGAAAGTTTCAGGATGCTAGGTGAGAATCTGACAGAGAGTCATAATCTGGTTGGGGGAGTATGAAGGGAGACCTCCCTCAGATCATTTGAGCTGAGATCTGAAATAGAGCAGTGCTAACTAGGCTGAGAATGGGGGATAACAGTAGTGGTAACTAACACTCATTGGGGACTATATTAACGCTTTATGCACATAATTTCCTTTCATTCTTGTAAAAACTCTGACAGGTAAGTATTAACCTCATTTCACAGAAGGAAAAACGGAAGCATAGAGAGATGAAATGTCTTGCCCAGGGTCAGTTAGCCAGGCTGGGGTAAAGCTAGGATTTTTAACCCAGACGTCCGACACTTGAACCATGTTCTTAGCTACAGAGACAAAGAACATGTGAATGCCAGACCTGAAGCAGCAAGACACACGGTGCGTGGAGAAAATGGAGAGAAGGACAGTGGAAGGGAAAACAGAGGGCTAGAGGGAATGTGTGGTAAAATCTGGCTGGGAAAGTCCGCAAGGGCTAGAACATGCAGGGCTTTCCAGATCATTTAAAGGATTTCGGTTTTCACCTTTGGAGCCTGGGGAAACTATTGAAGGATTTGAAGCAAAGAAGGGAAGTGACCAACTATGTATTTTAAAAAGATGACTCCAGCTACTGTGTGGGGAATGGAGGGGTGTGCCCATTGACGTGAAAAACCAGTGAGGAGGCTACCACTGGGGTTTCGATGAGAGAGAAGACGGTAGCTTGAATGTGAATGCTGGCAGTGGAGATAAGAGGAAAGCATAGGTAGGAAGATTTGACAAGATGTGATGACGGCTTAGATACAGGGTGGGGAGAGAGTTGTCATGGATGCATCGTGCAGCTGGAAGACTGGAGGTACCATTTGCTGAGATGAAGCACACTGGGGGAAGACCAGGTTTGGGTGGGGAGAGTGTCGTAGGTCTTGGAACCTGCTGGGTTTGCGATACCTTTGAACCAATCAAGTGGACATTCTAAGTAGTCAATGGTATCTGGTTGTGCAGCTCAAAATGGGGACCTGGACTTAAGATACACATCTGGAAGACATCAGTGCAGGGCCAGGAGGTGAGTGAAGGAGATGGATGGATACCGATGCAATTGGTTTAGTCCAATGCAGTATAACTTCTATTCCTCTGCAGCTGCTTTCAACAAAGGCATTATTAGTCCTCTTGCTAAATCCAGTGTTAATTTCCAGTTACTGTTCCTCTTGGCAGTGGTCAACTTCAATTATGCCTGCTTCTTGAAATTTTCTTCCTTTGGTTTAGGGTTGCCACACTCCTAGTTTTCCTTCAATTCCTGTGGTCCCTCCTTTGTTCCTTTTGTGAATTCCTTTCTGCTTGTCACTTAATTGTGTTGTTTCCATTGGTGGTGGTGGTTTGTTCTAGGCCCTTTCTTCATTTTGTGCATTCTTCCTGGGCCCCCTTATCTCCCACTCTGCAGCCAGAGCATCTTTTTAATACAACATTCTGACAGATTACTCCTCTGCTGAAACTTCTTCAGTGGCTCCCCAGTGCCTTTGGGATAAAGTCCAGAGTTCTTTTTATTTATTTATTTATTTTTAAGATTTTTTATTATTTTTTTTATTTTTTAATTAACACATAATGTATTATTTGCCCCAGGGTACATGTCTGTGGATCCTCAGGCTTACACATTTCACAGCACTTACCATAGCACATACCCTCCTCAGTGTCCATAACCCAGCCACCCTATCCCTACCCGCCCCTACCCCCCAGCCACCCTCGGTTTGTTTCATGAGTTTAGGAGTCTCTTATGGTTTGTCTCCTTCCTGATCCCCT
>CM052884.1:91832891-91928684 GCA_028534135.1 Potos flavus
GATAATTGTCTTTCTCTGATTGTAAAGTCCAGAGTTCTTAAGAGTTGACACATGCTGCTTACCTCTCCAGCCTCATTGGTCACCACTTCTCACTTGACATTCTATGTCCTAGACATAAGGAATCTGTTTGAGTTTTTCCAATGTTTGTGGGATTTTGAACACGGTATTCCCTTTGGAAACTCTTCCTTTTCCATTCACCTAGAATTTACTCATCTGTTACGTCTAAATTTAGGCGTCACTTCTGGACTCCAAGTCTGGGACAGGGGCCTTCTGACAGCACTCCATGTGATTGGCACTGCCCATTGTGTTCCCTCTTAGATACTGAACTGTGTGAGAGAAGGGAGCACATCTATTTTTCGGTTGTGTCCCCAGTAGAGCAGACATGTAAATATCTGTACAATATATTAATGAATGACATAAGAGACTTTGGGAGAGAAGGGGATTCCTTGTTGTAAAATGATAAAACCAGATGTTTTCATATCAAACAATGTGTTTTCTGTTTCTTTTACCCTCAATCTATCCCCACCATTAAGCAGCAGCAAAGGCTTTCTAGAAGCAGTATCTTCTGCACAGGGATGATACAGAAAGATCAGGGTCAAAGACTTGGGCTTTTGAATCCTTAACTAGACCTTTTATTTATTTATTTTTAAAGATTTTATTTATTTATTTGACAGAGAGAGATCACAAGTAGGCAGAGAGGCAGGCAGAGAGAGAGGGGGAAGCAGGCTCCCCACCGAGCAGAGCATAGAGCTGGTTGCAGGGCTTGATCCCAGGACCCCGAGATCATGACCTGAGCGGAAGGCAGAGGCTTTAACCCACTGAGCCACCCAGGTGCCCCTTAACTAGACTTTTTAAAATTGACTGTAGAGGGGATGTCCCTCGAAGGGGAGGGATAGAGGGAGAGGGTGAAGCAGGCTCCCCTCCGAGCAGGAAGTCCGATGTGGGCCTCAGTCCCAGGACCCTGGGATCATGACCTGAGCCTAAAGCAGATGGTTAACTGAGTGAGCCACCCAGGCGCTCCTAGAGGGATTTTTTTTTTCCTTCCGAGATTTCTCTTTAAATATCAAAAGACAGAACGTGATAAACCTAAAGCTTAGAATTTATGCCATTATCTGATGAAATGGGAAGGACATGTGAGTTTCCCCTCTACACAGAAATACAATCCTTTTTGAGTCTGGAGCAGTATTGGAAAGGACTAGAAAAGGAAGGGGGCGCCTGGGTGGCTCAGTCGTTAAGTGTCTGCCTTCAGCTCAGGTCGTGATCCCAGGGTCCTGGGATCGAGCCCCACCTCGGGCTCCCTGCTCAGTGGGGAGTCCACTTCTCCCTCTTCCACTCCCCCTACTTGTGTTCCTTCTCTCGCCACCTCTCTCTGTCAGATAAATAAATAAAATATTTAAAAAAAAAAAAGACTAGAAAAGGAGGGAAAGAGATTTAGATGCACCTTTGGGCTCTGTTTTCTGTGCTCATCACAAACAACAGTAGACAGAAGAGGCTTCTGCTCCATTCCATTCTTAGAACTCTGAGAAGACAAAGCATTTCAAAGTACCCTGTGCTAACAAGGGACAGCTGCCACAGAGAAGTGGCACTGTCACCTGTGTAGGTAAAGCAGGTCTGAGATAAATTGCATTTCCTCACTACCCACAGCCTAAACCTGAGTCTACTTGGCACCTTGACAGTTGGGGGAAATTTGAAAAGTTCCTTGGTGCCCAGCCCCTGAGAGGAGTGTGAAGGTGAGCTGAGAGCTAGGTGCCCATTGGGGATTGCTTTGGAGTGGGGTTGAACCACCCAGTTGAGGCTGAGGGCTGCATGACCCAAGCCAGGGGCCCAATGGAGACTCCATAGTACCAGGAAGAGTTGAGATGGGAGCCACTGAGCTCCTCATGAAGCAGTCACTGTACCTTTCTAATCCACCCACCAGGGCACGCTGTAGTAGGTGCAGTGGCGATGGAGTCCAATGGCCAAGATCAAGTGCGGCAAGAGAAACAGAAGATGGCACTTGACCTTGGTGCCCCTCCCTCATGTCAGCATGATATGTGAAGCACCAACTAGAACACTGGCGGGAGAAGGAAAGAGAATCCTAAGAGACCAAGTTAAAAATTTGGAAAGATTGAGTTGTCTGGAATTGGCAAAGTTCATTGTTTTTCTGCCATTAGTAGAAATAGGGTTTGAAGAGCTAGGTTAAGAAATACAGAGAATTGGGTGCCTGGGTGGCTCAGTCAGTTAAGTGTCTGCTTTCAGTTCAGGTCATGATCCCAGGGTCCTGGGATCGAACCCCGCATTGGGCTCTCTGCTCAGAGGGGAGTCTGCTTCTCCTCTACCCTCCCCACTTGCTGTGATCTCTCTTTCTCTCACTCTCTCTCTCAAATAAATAAAATCTTAAAAAAAAAAAAAAAAGAAAGAAATACGGAAAATTGCATATGTCCTCACCTGGGTCTGTGACTCGAGGTTATAAACAAGCCTGGTGTACAAAGTAAAGGTCAGAAAGGTGGACTTGCAAAGGAGAGTTCTGGTGCCTTACAAGGACTGACCTGATTTCCTGCTGACTGTGGACCAGGAGGCTTGTGTAACACCAGCTGGGGGCAAGATTTGCAAAGAATGATCATGTATTTGAAAGCAAAAGTCTGCAGATGAGCCAAGATAAAGTCTCAAGTCAAACCAGGTGTTCTGATGCTGGGGTGGGTGGAGGAGGGGCGCAGAGGACAGAAGAATATTACCTGGAGTTCCCTTATATAGTGTAGAAAAGTCTGAGATTCTAGGAGCCTTGAGGGGCGCCTTCTGAGCTGAGCCATGTTGTGTGTGCCTGCTGTTGGTGACTAAACTGGAGACACTGGAACTGATTTGAGGACATGGAAGTATTACATCCATTTGTCTTTGTCCAGTTTGAATCCAAAACAGCATTTTATTTATGGATCATCCCTCCCCAACTATTTTTAGCTTGCCAACCCTAAACACCATTAAAAACTGGACCTAAAAACACGTTTGAATGATTTCAGCCCGTCTAGGAGCAGACTGGGATGAACCACGATGCCAGTACTTTTGATTCCACCTGTCAATAACGAACCACTTCTTTCTTCTAAGAAGCTTCTGCCACAAAGCCCTGAGAATACACAAATCCTTTGAAAAAGTGTCTGATCACACCCATCTGCCTGAAATAAATTTTGGCAGCATCTGCTTCATACTAACAGCTGAAGGGAAGTCTTTGGAGTTCCTTGATCAAATTGCACTGGAAATGTGAGTTGTGTGGGAAACCTACAAAGAGTACATTTTTGGGTGCCAGAACCCAAAATGAGTACATTTAGTGTACATCTTTGAAGCTGTAAACGTCGTAGGTCAGTTTTCTGTATTGTAGCCTAATTGTGCGGTAAACAGCTAAGTAGGTACACAACTAAGTAGCCAGTCATTTCGATTATTATTGGCATCTGAAACTTCCTGGTGGTTAAGACACAAGACTCTGGAGTCTTATGGCCTTGTTGGAATCTGGGTCCATCATTTTCTAATTCTGTGATCTTGGATAAGTTACGTAATTTCGTTAAGCCTCAGTTTCCTCATCTGTAAATAGGGGATAAGTTGAAAGGAGTTGTGGTGAGAAATTAACTAGTGTATTTCAGGTGCAGATTAGGGCTCAATAAATGTTGATTTATTAGCTATTGCCATTGTCATTATTTTACTTGTTTTGTATGCAGGCAAATCTTGCCTTAAGTAAAATATAATGTATGAAAATCTAGATTTGCATAAAAGTTTAATGGGGGAGATCTTTGCATTACAACAAAATTCTTCAGTCTATGAAGGAAGCGATAACGGTTTCTTTGAGAGAGTCAGCTTCTCAGTGTGTCTAAAACAATTTGATTCACACACAACTAGGTTTACACAATGCATTAGGAACATAGCCCGTGTACAAAGCACAGGACATCTGTAATAGTGTCATTTAGGCCAGGTCTGAACCACTGTGACAAGTTAACAATAACAATCCTTGGTATTCCCCTCTGCCCTTTATTAAAAGGATTAGATGACTTCTCTGTGATTTCACAGAGGAGAGCTGGGACCAATGGGTGGAAGATACAGTGGGGGAGTTTCAGTTCAATATAATGAAAAACTCCCTACCAAACCACTGCTGTCCAAAACTGGAATGGGTTGCTTCTGAGGTGGCCAATTTCCCAACACAAGGTATTCAAGTAAAAGCGAGATATCAACTTGTCAGGACGGTTGGAATGACTATTACATAAAACAGAGAGGTGAATTAGGGCAGTGTTTCACAACCCTAAGCACACAAAATATATTGTGCAAACTAGATCAGTTCTCTACCTTGGATACCAGGGGTTGAGGAAGGAGGTAGAGAGAGGCTGTTCAGAGGAGGGTTGGGGATAAAGGAAATGAACTGGAAAAAAAATATTGCTCCTCTGGTTGGGAAATACTAGATTAAATGACTTCTAAGATTTCCTCTAATTTAGAGTCTAGGGACTCCTGGTTGGCTGAGCTGGTAGAATATGCAACTCTTGATTTCGGGGTTGTAAGTTCAGAGCCCCATGTTGGGTGGAGAGATTACTTAAGGATAAAAAAAATCTTAAGGTGAGCCTGGGTGGCTCAGTCAGTTAAGTGTCTGCCTTTGGCTCAGGTCATGATCCCAGGGTCCTGGGATCGAGCCCCACACTGGGCTCCCTGCTCAGTGGGAAGCCTGCTTCTCCCTCTCCCACTCCCCCTGCTTGTGTTCCCTCTTTCACTGTGTGTCTCTCTCTCAAATAAATGGATAAAATCTTTAAAAAAAAATTCTTAAAAAAATTAAGATTCTAAGACTCTCAAATTGTTTCACAGATGTTATTTTAACTATATTCCTGGAATAATTTTCCTATTTTAGTTGAGGAAAACTGGAACATAACACTGAAAGTGAGTGGTAAAATAGGAAAAGAATTCAGATATCCTCACCCTTTTAGTCTTTTGGTCCCACAGCCTCTTTTCAGCTGGTGAGAAGGGAAGTTGAAGACACAGAAGATGATAGTGGCCTTAAAGCTAGAATGGATGAAATCAAGTTAACTTCAGAGATGAGGGGAAGATCAGCTTTACCAAGGCTCCATATTACCAGCTTTAAAGACTCCATACACCAGCATGCCTGGTAAAGTCCTTAGAGTACTGTAATCAGACAAAGATGGAACCAAGACTAAACTTGTGGAGCCAGTTCCTCTTGAATGGGGCTTCTAGAAGAAGAATCTTTTTCTTGTTAGCCTACTTGTCTTTCAAATAAAGTCGGTCATCTGTTCTTTGGATCAATAGACTTACTCAGCCATATGGGACCAGATTCCACTGCTGTTTCCATTCCTAAGGCTTCTATGCCACAAAGAATACCTATCATCCAGTGGACGTCAGCTAGCGGGACAAATCCAACCTTGCTTAGAGAGAAAGTTAAAAGCCAATTAGAGAGCAGAACAAGCTTTGTGATATAGATTTTATTGGTTATCTAGGAAGAGTAGAAATTAGACATTAACGGGGAAGGAATGAAATCTCCCGGGCTGGCCCGGGAACCTATTACTGATGGATGAGGAATCAGACTCTGTACACAGGGGGATTGTCACCAGGAAAACCAGGAAGCTATCTGGTATCACAATCAGTCATTCTAAAAGTAGAGGAAGAAAACATAGGGGAAAGGGGTGAAGAAAATAATACTGTAGCTATACAAACTCTAATATTGTCTTGGGGGAGTCGTTCCTTTGGCCATAAGTCTTAGAATAAGGAAGGACAAATGGTGTAGTCCAAGAACTGGCACAAAAGTCAGCACCACTATGGCCACCGGTGCCCCCACAACCTAACATACCTCTGTGAGAACACCCCTGTCTGACCCCGGATAGCAGAGGGAGGTGAGTAGAGAAGCTGCCCCAGATTCTGTGCTCCGGGTGGAGAAGGCCTCAAGAAGGTGAAGGGATGAGCTAATCTGAGCTTCCTGGCCCCATTTCCAAGGATGTGATTAGTGGAGAGGCACCTGGGACCTGCTCCATTTCAGGAAACCCGGTTATGGGAACTGGTGGGGGACAGACTTGGCTCAGGACCCGAGAGAAGCAGTTAACCCTTTCCTATTGCATATATGGGAAACAGCCTCTTTTAATAGTTTCCCAGGGGGAAAGAAACTTCTCAAATGGGTTTAGTTTTGCATCAGCCTCATAAGGGGGATCGCAGGGATATTTTCCACTTAAGTTCTTACAGTCAATCTCTTCAGGGCCTCCCTAGAATGCTCTAAGGGAGCCTAAGCACAAGGTAGACCTAAAAGGTGTCTAGGAAAGATATCCACAGAGAGGGCACATTCAAAAGGGAAAGACAGCTTGGCGATTCCTGAAATGTCACTGTTCGCCTGGCAGCATTTCTTAGGATGTTCTTGGTTCCACTTAAATCCTTGGACTTGGGTCAGAATCTTTAGATGGGGTCTTTGTATCCAGACAGTGGATTTCTTCTCAGAATAAACAGGATGTTCAAAGCAGACATACAATACTATTTCAAATACTGAGATGGGTGGAGGAATGCAAGCAGAATTAATATGCCATTAAGGGTAAGGACTGGGGATAACTGGCCCCCTGAAGACACTGATAGTAAGATCCTGAGCACCAGGGCTGAAAATATCCAGAGCAACTTCCAAAAGCTCCTTGGCTGACCTGGTTGACTAAGGTGACCTTAACCTTGGGCAGGTCACTTAATTTCTTTGGATCTCAAATTTCTTCGTCTATTTAAGAAAATTGATAAGCTCTACAGCCCCTTCTGACTCTGACGTTCTATTGCTCTGAGGATGGGGTCTGAGTAAAAACAATTTTAACAATGTGGAGTCCAATAGTATATTAGTTACTAGAACCCAAGCAGGACGGGGGCACCCATTGATGGGTTAGGGAAGGGTTGGGAGCTGTGGCTCACTCAAACATTAGTTTGTGGGAGAGAAGGGCATCTGAGTTCATTGGCTCCTTAGTTTTTGAATGGAGGGGCTGGCTTTTCATGGTAATGTTAACGTTCCCATACTACAGAACTCTGAGACAAGAAACCACTCCAAGTGGGAGATGCACTGGGTAGCTGTAGGGGAAAGGTGTTAAGAGATGTTGTTTGTTTCAGATTCTGGCCCTGTCATTTACAACTCACTGTCATACAAGCTCTTCTTGGAACCTCATCTTCATTTTTTATAAAACAATGATAACACCTTCCATACAATGTTGGGAGGATTACGTAAGACAAATAAGAAAAAGTGAAGACCACTTAGCACAGAGTAGATGCCCACCCAATGTTAAGCCTGCATCAAATCTTGCCTAAAGGGGGCACCTGGCTAGCTCTATCAGCTGATCGTGGGACTCTTGATCTCAGGGTCATGAGTTCAAGCCCCATGTTGCACCTGGAGCCTACCTTAAAAAAAAAAAAGCTTACCTAACTGCAAGGGTTTATACTATGGAAGTCCTGATGGCGGGCCCTCATATCAAAGGTTCCCTTCCTCACTTCTGCCTACATCCAGTATGGAAGATCACTGTGCCCTTGGCCTCTGTCAGTCCTCCTCTGATTCTATGATGGTGCTGGGTGTTCCACTGCATGGTCATCCCTGAGGCTCACTCCAAGGTCAAGGGCTGGAAGCCAGGACAACCAACTCATCTGAAGTACTTCTACATTGGCAACTGTTCTCCACCCTTCATTCCCAATGCCACTCTCAAGGTGCGGCATTTCCTGCTGAGCCAGAACTCTTTATGGAAATGCTTTGAAGAGCCATCCTCAGCGCCTTGGTTCCTCACTGACGGATAGTGAATATAGTGAAGATAATTAAGTATCTCACAAGATACTTGTGAGAGTGAAAAAAACCTGTGTAACGAGCCAGCGGTGTCAGACAACATGCAGTCATTCAGTAAATGTGAGCTCCCTTCTCCCTGGCAACTCCTTTGCCTAAAGGAACACTGGAGAGAGAAGAGAGTGAAAGGGAGAGGCAGGCTCCAATGATTCCCCAAATGCCAGCTCTCTTATCAAGTCTGAGATGGTTTTATGATGAATTTTCCAGAAATAAAAGCCACCTTTCTCCAGTAGGTCTACCTGTGCAACTGAGATGGAGTGGGTGGCCAATGGTTCTGAGCATGGAATGGCCAAGACTATGATTCAGATCTCAGCAGACATGTTCTTTGGACCAGCACCAAGGCTGTATACTGGATGGGCACTCTGACAGCTCCCCCATCTGTTCTGCCCAATCCTGGCTTCTTGGAGCTAGGGTGGAAGAATTTCCCCTGAAGGACAGCAGCCAACACCCTGTCCCACCCTTCTCCTTGGGCAACTCTTTGCCACACAGGAATCTCTCTCACCTGTTTTCTTTCAGCTGCCTGGGGAAGCAGCTGCCGGTTTATCAGTTTGGGCTCAAGCCCCGCTCAACTCGTCCCTCCCCGAACCGGCCCAGAGTCCAGCAGCTGGTCTGGAGTAATACCTTCCTTCCAGCTGGGAACGGTCTGAAAACCCCAGAGCTTGTCTTGTCAGCTGGAGCCCGGGGAAAGCCAGCTCCTGCGGTTGGCATATTTAGTGCAGAGCCAAACGTGGGGCGGGGCCTACTTCCTGGAGGGGGCCGTCTGGGTCCTGCCTAGGGCTGGCCAGGCACCATGGGATTAGGCTGGGGACGTGCTTGGCGCAGGTTGCCAGATAAAATACAGGACGCCCAGTTTTTAATTTCAGATGAGCGAATAATTTTTTAGTATATGTATGTCCCAAATATTTCATGGGATAGATGCATGCTTAAAAACAATTTTTTTAAACCTGAAATTCAATTTTAATTGGCCGTCCTGTATTTTTATTTGCTAAATCTGGAACCAGAGGTTGGCCTAGGGCACTTGGGGCAGCCCCCGCGAGAGGTGAGGCCGCTCAGGAGCCAAGAACCGGCTTGGGGATCCCGCGCCGGGCCCCAGCAGCTTCTCCATGCTGAGGGCTGCTCCTCGGCGGAACCGTGGGAAAGTCTCTTTCCGGAGGAAGGAGAGTCTTGGCCTGGCCTCATTCCCGCTCGCCTCGAGCTTCAGTCGGCGCCCGCGGGTTCTCCCCAGCCCGGCAGCCCGCCCACCCGTCCGCCTACCGGCCCTCGCGGCGGCCGGCACCTCCCTACGGCTCCTGGCAAGCCCCGGCGGTTCGCGGCCTGGGGGCGGCGCGGCGCGAAGTGCGCAAGCGCGGCAGGCCGGTAGGCGGGGCGCGCGCGCGCGGGCGGGAAGAACGCCGAGCGGCCGGGCGTGGGCGCCGGCGGAGGTCGACGTCCGCGGAGGCAGCCGGCGGTGGGCGTCGCTGCGGCTGCTGGTGCTGCTGCTGCCCCCGCGCCATGGAGGGCACGGCCGTGGCAGTCTGCGAGGTGATGCCGGGGAGGGAGAGAAAATAGAGGACACTCTGGGAAGGGTTTTGTGAGGGGACCGCGAAGTTTGGGCAGAGGGGGCTGGCGGTGCCTGAGGTGGGAATGAGGTGCTTCGGTGAAAGCCGGGCCCACAGGGGGCTGTGAGGAGCGGATGAAGGAGCCCCTGGGCAGGGAAGAACCTTCCCTCAGTTAGGGGGACGCCCCACCTGACAGCCCAGAAAACCGAGGCCCCGGAGGCTGAAGTGTTGGCCAGGCGTTAGCGGACCAGGTTAGGGCCCGGAGACCAGCCGGCGCGGGGGCTTCCCGGGCCGAGGGGGCGCGCGGGAAGGACGAGCGGGCAGCCCCGGGACGAAGGCGAGAGCAGTGCGGGCGAAGTGGGAGTGAGAGAGAGTCGTGTGCAGCAGGCCGGTGGGCCACGGCGTGGGGCGCATTCCTGCGTGGGGCCCCGAGCAGTCGGATGGTGGATGGCGGTGGTGCAGAGGCCTCCCCGAACTCCTCCCACGCCGCTGGCCGGAGAACTTTCCCGCCCTGCAGGGTGGGACGGAACGCCCGGCGCCGCCACACCACGGGGATTCACCCGTGGCAGCACCCTTACAGCCGCCACCTAGTCGAATTCTTAGCCACTGGTCTTGTAAGGGGTACTAGACAGAACAGAACCACAGGCCAGACGGGGTTGACGTGACGGCATCTGAGAGTTCGCCTGGTCCTCTTGCCTCCTTCGTTGTCCTCAAAGAAAGTTGGAGGATTCGATTTTACAGATGGCAGACGCTAGGCTAGAACCCAGAGCTTCTGACTCCCAGGCCAGTGTTCTTTTCCCAACTGCTCTCTCACGGGTAAAGACACTGCAGGAAAATCTTAACAGAGGGGAGCACACTGCGTCAGAGGATGTGTGAAGGAAAGTGTTAGATTGTAGAAAGGCCTGGAAACCATTTTTATAAACTCTGGTACACATTAGGATCTTCATTCCCAAGGTCTCTTACTGAGCTGTTTGCCTTTAAGAAAAGGGGTAGTAATTTTCCCTATGGTACCTTAGTGTGCAAGTGAGAGTGTGCTTTAATAAATGATGAAATTAAATACAGTATATTTTAAGTTTGCCTCATCAAGATTGAATGCCCCATGTCTAGACATCTTGGAAACCTTAAAACTTACATTGTGTGCAGTCTTCACTGCAAATGAACTTATTCGAAATAAAAGCTAATGTCTATTAAGCATTTACTATTATATATTCAGGGCACCGTGTTAAGCACTTTGCTCTTGTTTTATTTAAATTTCACAGCAGTCATACCTGGTAGTTTTGTTCTCATATTGGTAAATGAGGAAGCTGAGGTAAAGAGGAGTTAAATAACTGGCCCAAGATCACATGGCACATGAAGGATTAAAACCCAGGCATCTGCCTCCAAAGCCAGTGCTCTTAACTAGTATTCTGATCCTCAGAAATGATGATTTAATGAAAGGTAAAGATGATTCATAGCCAGATGCCAGTCTTATTCATAATCTTCATATTGGTTTTTGGGGAGAAAAAAAGAAACAGGAAAAACAAACTCCTACTTAATTTTTCCAAATTATTATTTCCAGATGAACTTACACTTTGAATAAAGCAATTTATTGTCTCCATTTCCTGTCTTGTTGGGCATTGTGTTAATTTCCTATGTCTCCTTTCTTATGTCACTTTTCTAGTTATTTCTTCTGTGCAGACACAATGCTCTGTTCTGAACAAAATGTAAATCTGACATTTTGCAAGCAAGAATATTTTTTGGAAATTAAGATTGTTAATTGTATCATATAAATTTGATATTACCATGATTTCTAAAGATTTGTTCTCTTTGAATTGTGCCCTTTTCAGATTTTGAAATATTTAATAATTCACTGGAAGTGTGAAACAGCAGGAACATCAAAGGGAGCATTGTTAGAAGGACAGCTAGTGATTTCCATGGAAGCATTAAATTCTAAGCACCAAGCAAATACTCTTCATTGTGTAACAACTGGTAAGTAGAGGAAGAAATATTGATTTTCTGTCTTGTTTTGTTATGATTTGTTATAGTTAACTTAAAAATTTAAGTTAGTCATAATCTTTTATCATGTTATCACTCCAGGGTTATTCCATAGTTTAAAAAATTAATTATGTAATAAGTATCTGGTAATAGATTTACAAATGTGTTATACAGGAAAAGTGAGTACAATGACTCTTATCAGAGGATTATTTACTTTACTGGCTTAAGAATTCTCAGAAATTATCTCCTTGCTCTTAACCTCCTCTTTTTTTTTTTTTTTTTTTAAGATTTTTATTTATTTATTTATTCGACAGAGAGAGAGATCACAAGTAGGCAGAGAGGCAGGCAGAGAGAGAGGGGGAAGCAGGCTCCTTGCTGAGCAGAGAGCCCGATGCAGGGCTCGATCCCAGGACCCTGAGATCATGACCTGAGCTGAAAGCAGAGGCTTTAACCCACTGAGCCACCCAGGCGCCCCTAACCTCCTCTTTCATAGCAAAATTATATTACATTGAATTTTATCTCCTTTTACATTGGAAGAGAGCCAAAAAATAAAGGAAAAGGAAAAGAAATAAAATAATGAATGGTGCATACTTTAAAAATCCTAACTTGCAGTTAGTTTGAAAATAAACCTTTTCCATTTGGCTCTTATTCCCTCATTATTTCTGCCTACAACTCTTGAGGGAAAGCTGATGCATTGAGTGTCCCTGGAACAACTAATTTTCTTGAACTTTTGAACTGATAACTTGTTTGGTTGTGTGTGTGAGAGAGAGGGAGTGTGTGTGTGTGTGTGTGTGTGTGTGTGTGTGTGTGTGTATCTAGGTTTACTGAAGGATACTTTGGGATGAAATTATCCTGTCAGCCTTAGAGGAGTCGTCCTGAATACCAGCTGAGACCGAATAGTACTTTAGGCTCTACAAGACGTTGTGTCACTGAACTGGAATGCCCTGTCTTCTCTTTGGGTACCTAGCAGTAAACATCCTTGAGAGAAATATGATAGGTTGGTTTGCTCTTACTGTGCATGAACTCCATTCCGACTGGACAGAGTACCCACCATTCATAAGAGAGTTTTGGTTAGCTAGATGGGTAGGGTGATGCTGGTCACCCTTAGTTTATGCATTGATTCTAATCCAATAAACTGGCCAAGGTAGCAGGATTGATTTCACTCAAAAGTGGAGAACTTGAGCCTTAGTATAGCGTCTTTTGGCAAAAAACCAAATTCCATAGGCATTTTGAGCTTAATGGACTTGTTCAGCCCATGTGAAATATAGGGGCTTTTCTATTGTCTTTATTGTCTCTCATCTTTACGTAATAATTTTCATAATTTTTTGGTAGAAGGAAGGGTGGTACATGTTTATCATAAAACATTCCAACATTATAAACACATATATTAAGGAAAATGAGACTTTAGTCATTTTATCCCTTGAGATAATTACTAATTAACATTCAATATGCATGCTGCTACATTTTTCTATGTGTAAATTCATAGCCTCTCACCAGGTAGGGAAAAAGCCAGATTGTGAGTGTTCTGGGATGGAGGGCTAAGGGAGGTAGGTATCTCAGCATTTAGTCTTTATGTTCATTCAGTCCAGTTATTTTTAATACAACTTTGGTCCTCAACTCAAAAACTCATGCTTCTTCTTTATCAAAGAATAACCCTTCCTCCACCCCCTGCCAAGGTTAGGAAGGGTCAGTCCCTAGAATGCTAGTGGAGGAAAGAATCTAAAGACCTGACTACTTCTTAAATGCATTTTTTCAACTAACTCTCCTTATTTTAGCTCCCACCCCACCTCTAATTCCAGAAGTTCCTGATTCTACCATTCCTGAATCTTTGGGGGATTTTGTTGTATCATTTGGGTTGTTTCTTGGCCTTTCTCTTTTTTGGATTATAATTCAATTTCTAAGGTCCCCTGAATCCTATCCCACTCGTCCTTCTGCATTTCAGTTTCTAGAATTTTACTATCATCATCTTTGTCTCTTCTCTGTCTTTGTGGGTTTATTCCTCTAAAAAATACCCCTTCTATTGTTTTATTGCAATTTCAGGAGGTAGTAGAAATAATGGGTATGTTCAGTCTGCCATCTTTTAAAAGATTTATTTATTTATTTTAGAGACAGGAGTTAGAGAGCTAGCAGGGGAAGGGCAGAGAGAGACTCTGAAGCAGGCTCCATGCCAGCACGGAGCCCCAAACAGGATTCTATCTCACGACCCTGATCAGGATCATGACCTGAGCTGAAACCAAGAGTCTGATGCCTAACCAACTACGCCACTGAGGTGCCCCTTAGTCTGCCATCTTTACTTGAAAGTATGAAGTGGTATATTTGGTCTGAAATTGCTGCTGATGAAAAACCATATATTAGTTATCTAGGGCTGCTATAAAAAAGTAACACAAACATAAATAAATTTATTCCCTCACAGGTGTGGAGGCCAGAAGTCCAAAATCAAGGTCTAAGTAGGGTTGGTTCCTTCTGGAGACTCTGAGGGAGGAATCTATTCCATGCCTCTCTCTTTGCCTCTGGTGATTGCCAGCAAGCTCTTGGTGTTGGCTTGTAGGCATATCACTTCAGTCTCTGCCTCTGCCTTCATGGGATAGTCTCCCTCTGTGTTTATCTGTGTCTATGTCTTCATGTAGCCTCCGTAAAAGGACACCAATTGGATTTCGGTCCACCCTAACTAGTATGATCTCATCCTAATTTGATTACATTTGTGAAGACCCTGTTTCCAAATAAAGACATATTCACAAGTACTGGAGCTTAGTTCTTCAAAATCTCTTTCAGAGGCACAAAATTCAGGTCACAACATGAGCAAATTTTATTGCTTGAACGATCCATCTATGAGAAACTGAAGAGATCATTATATAGTTTTTCCATCAGTAATTGTCCAAGTCTTTAACATATTATTTATTGCGGTGTTTTTCATAGTGTACTACAGTATGTTTATATGAGTTATGAGGAAGGAGTTATGTAGTCGTATAAATTTGGGGAATGCTGATTAAAATCAAATGAGGGGTGCCTGGGTGGCTCAGTTGGTTGAGCAACTGATTCTTGATTTTGGCTCCAGTCGTGATCTCAGGGTTGTGAGAGTGAGCCCTACATTGGGCTCTGTGCTGGGTGTGGAATCCGCTTAAGATTCTCTCCCTCTGCTCTGCATCCTCCCCACTCGCTCTCAAAAAAAAAAAAAAAAAAAAAATCAAATGAGTTTCATTATATCTTCTCAAAACCTTTGCTATGCCACTGTAGACTAGAATCTTCAAAAATGGGCTATAGTATACGGTATTTCCAAAACATATTTGAGCTCATAGCTCTTTTTTTTTTTTTTTAAATATCGTCTTCTGTTCTTTAGAGTGAATTTTAGGGAATGCTGTTGCTTTAAAAATAATGTTTTACAAATAAGTCTATATTGTTATCTTTGCATTTGAAGGATAGCTCTTTATTACTTTAGTATAGAGACATTAGAAGTATAGCTGAAAATTGGGGGCTCGAAGGGGTGTGGAGCAGGTAGGATAATTGCTCTCTGAGTACATTCACCGAAAGTGACCCATTTTCAACAATAGTTGATATGGTACTTGCTAAAATTAAAAAAGGATGTTTGAGGAAGACAGTGTGACATATGCAATTGAGAAATATCATGGACACACCATGAGATATATAGGTTGTATTTTTTTTCTTATTAATGTTTAATTCCTCAGTAATCACTAGTATAGGCCTGCCACCACCTGCCATCCCTGTCCCAGTGACCCACTCTCAAGTTAGAACCAGTGTATGCCTGTGAGGAATGTTAAGAAAAAAGAGATGATTGTCTTTTTTTTTCTTTTTTTTTTTAGATTTTATTTATATATTTGACAGAGAGAGCACAAGCAGGGGGAGCGGCAGATGGAGAGGGAGAGGCAGGGAGCCTGATGCGGAACTCCATCCCAGGACCTCGGGATCATGACCTGAGCTGAAGGCAGACGCTTAGCTGATTGAGCCACCCAGGCGCCCTGGGATGATTGTCTTTCATTGAATATTCTGTGCTACTTGGGCTCAGGCCTTTTGAAATACAATTTGTCTAGAATCATTCAAAATCTGGAAATGTAAAGCCCTGTTCTAATAGCATTTCGGTAGAACTTTTCGTGATGATAGAAATGTTCTGGGGCGCCTGGGTGGCTCAGTGGGTTAAAGCCTCTGCTTTCAGCTCAGGTCATGATCTCAGGGTCCTGGGATCGAGCCCTGCATCGGGCTCTCTGCTCAGCGAGGAGCCTGGTTCCCCCTCTCTCTCTGCCTGCCTCTCTGCCTACTTGTGATCTCTCTCTGTCAAATAAATAAATAAAATCTTAAAAAAAAAAAAAAAAAAAAAGTTCTGTATCTGTGCTGTTCAGTACAGTAGCCATTAGCCACACTTGGCTAATGACCACTTGAAATATGACTAGTGTAACGGAGGAATCTTATTCTTCATTTGTTTTAATTTAGATAAATTTAAATTTAAATAGCTACATGTATTTAGTGGCTACTGTATTTGGACAGCACACATTTAGAGAATGGTGTTGCCTCTCACTGTAGTTCAGTTATTCTCAACCTCTTTCCCCTGCCTGAGGAATACACATTTCTAGAGAGATAAGTACATTTTCACTGGGTTCCTGTAGCAGTGATTCTTAGATTCTTAACTGTGGGTTAACCCTCTGGGGGAGAAATGTTCAATTTAGAAAAAGTCTCCGGATGGTTCTGAGGACTTAGGTACCTGCTTCATTTTTCATCCTCTTCCCTTGAAGAATCATTGCTCTAGGGGCACCTGGCTGGCTCAGTCAGTTGAGCATGCGACTCTTGATCTCAAGGTTGTGAGTTTGAGCCCCACATTGGGGGGTAGAGTTTACTTAAAAAAATTTTTAAAAAGATTGTTGGTCTAAATGTTCTGATGTTCAGAGTATGTGAAGAATTTTTACCTGATAGTCTAATGTTTTCTAGTAGAGAATATATTGTTTAAAAGAAGAACCAAAATTTTTAACTGAATCTTATACTGGAATATGGGTTATTGGCATGATATATTCTGATTACTAGCTACAGTTTGCAGTCTTCCTATAATCCTTTTCTCTCAGGAATAGTAATACCTAAAGAAGCAGTCCTGGTATTGGATATAGGTGAAAAGACTTGCCATTTAGTTCTCATCTCCAAAAAGTTATTCTGCTGCCAGAGAGTTGTTGTAGCCTCATAATGGTTCTTTGGTGCCTCCATTTTTAGTAAACTCATTACAGAGTGGTCACCTTTTTTATGTTCTGTCTCTATAAACAGTGTTTTTAGGCTCCCATTAGATTCTTTAGATAAATCTGTTTGTGATATTTCTTTGTATTCTGTTTCTTACAGTTGCTTCTGCAGGAAGCATTTATGGTGATTTGGTTCTCAAGAAGTTCCTAAAAGGTAAAGAAAGAATTACTCTACTTTCATGAGATTAAGTCTCTTCCTGGCAGTGAATTTGGTATTTTCTAAAACAGACAAACTGAAAGATAGTGTTGCCAAATTTAGCAAATAAAAATACAGAATGCCCACTTAAATTTTAATTTCAGATAAACAGTGAGTAATTTTGTAGTGTAAGTATGTTCCATGCAATATTTTGTCCTGTATTTTATCTGGCAATCCTACTGAAAGATGATCTATAAAATTGTATAGATGCAGGAATGAACAAGATACCTAGATCTCTATAGCATCTCTGAATACTCTCTATACAACTTCAGGCAAAAGTATCCCAGATATAAGATAAAATTTTTGGTAAAGTATTTGTTTCCATCTACCTCAAAGAAATAATGTGTGGAGAAGGCTTTACTGTAAATTGTTTTGGCCAGTTTTAATACTGTACTCCACATGCCAAAGTTGGTATGGTTTAGGAGCTTTTGGCGACCCTGGTTTTAGTTCTTCTTTCCTTTGACTTGAGAATAATCTAAAGCAAAAGGATATACATTTATTTTAAGGAGATCAAAATGATCTGAGAAGTGTTGTGCTTTCATATTTATCTTCTGTAGTTGTGTGGTTGGTAAATTATCCAGTGGGCCTATCTTTTCCTAATGTGTGGTTAATTTAGAAATTTTACAAAATAATTTTTTTTTCTTGCAAGCTTATACCTCTTATTTTTTTTTAATTAACATGTAATATAGGGGCACCTGAGTGGCTCAGTCATTGGGCATCTGCCTTTGGCTCGGGTCATGGTCCCAGGGTCCTGGGATTGAGCCCCACATGGGGCTCCCTGCTCAGCAGGAAGCCTGCTTTTCCCTCTCCCACTCTCCTTGCTTATGTTCCCTCTCTCGCTGTGTCTCTCTCTTTCAAATAAATCAAATCTTTAAAAAAAATATTAACGTATTATTTGTTTCAGGGGTTCGGGTCTATGATTCATCAGTCTTACACAATTCACAGCACTCACCGTAGCACATACCCTCCCCAGTGTCCATCACCCAGCCACTGCATCCCTCCCACTCCCCTTCCCTCCAGCAACCCTCAGTTTGTTTCCTGAGATTTAGAGTCTCTTATGGTTTGTCTCCTTCTCTTGTTTCATCTGTTTTCATTTTTCCCTCCCTCCTCTGTCTTGTTTGTCAAATTCCTCATATCAGTGAGACCATATGATACTTGTCTTTCTCTGTGAGGTGAGTTTTCCACCTTGTCATTTTGTCCAGAGAAGAACAGATGAATGAGAGAACAAAATGCTAAAAGGGTGACAACGACCCCAGAAGAATATACACTAAACAAATCAGAAAAGACTTTCCAGAAAGTGGTTGCTTTACTCTTCATAGAATTGCTGTTATTCTTTTCTTTGATCTCCTGTTGTGTTTTCAGGTGTTCAGAATGGTTTGATCTAGCTGTATTCCTGGGACCAGACGAAATTTAGGTCTCTTACTCCTCTGCCATCTTGCTCCTCCCTACAAAATAATTTTTTTTTTAAAGATTTTATTTATTTATTTGACAGAGAGGAGAGAGAGAGCACAAGCAGGCAGAGAGGCAGGCAGAGAGAGAGGGGGAAGCAGGCTCCCTGCCGAGCAGAGAGCCCGATGCGGGGCTCGATTCCAGAACCCTGAGATCATGACCTGAGCGGAACGCAGAGGCTTTAACCCACTGAGCCACCCAGGCGCCCCTGTATCCTAGATTCTTAATGGACCTCAGCTTTTTGCTCTGTGATCCTAATCTTCTTTCTTTTTAAAAATTTTTATTTTTTATTTATTAAAAAAAAAAAGATTTTATTTGCGAGAGAGCATGCATGTGAGTGAGCGAGCACGAGCCGGGGTGGGAGGAGGGCCAGAGGGAGAGGGCCAAGCAGACTCCACCAAGCAGGGAGCCTGATGCTGGCTCAATCCCAGGACCTTGGACCATGACCTGAGCCAAAGGCAGACACTTAACTGACTGAGCCACCCAGCCCCCCCCCCCCATCTTAGGTTCTTCTTGGTGTGCACACATTTGAAAGCAATAATTGTGGGGGAAAAGTAATAGCTCCATAACAAATATTCTGTGGGAGCTTGAGTAGAATGTTCTCCTTGCAGTAATCACATAATGATGATTCATTGAGCATTAACTATACACTTAGCTTTATGCTTGACATGGAGGGGTTATAGAGATGATCAAGACAGATTTGGTGTCTCCCCTTATGCATATACCTAAGATTTTTTAATCACTTAATTCTACTGCCTCCCAAAGCCTATGTCTAAAAGAAAGGGAGAATCAGCTTATTGACCTGGAGAGTTTGCTCTGATCCTAAGACTTTTGGGAAACCTGAGTCCAGCTTTAAGAATTATGAGTTAACTGCCTCAAAACCATCTAGTCTCTTTATCAATCTTTAGTCCTCTTTTTTGAATTCTGCCCTTTGGGTGATCAAGGAATGGAAAGATCATTCTCAATGCCACTGCTTTAGTTAATATGTGTGAAAGTGCTTTGAAAGAAGTGAAAATCCACATAAATAATGGAATATGTTATTATTAGCACTAAGGAGGAGATAGGAATATTTCCTGAAACATAAACCTATACTTACCATGCCGGTACAGTCAGTGGTCAGATTGTACCTAATGCAATTTCTTCAATTAATATTTGTGAAAGTGCTTTGAAAAAAGTGAAAATCTATGCAGGTACAAGGGAATGGTTTTATTATCACTGTTAATACCTGAAGAGAAGGTATTGAGTTGAATTAGGTTATGGAATAACCACCTGTTATTATGCTAATACAAAATTTAGACAGTTTGTGTCATGGTAACAGTTTTAATTATTTTAAATCTCACAGCAATTTTATGCATATTTATTTTTATATCCTTGGTGATAAGGTGCAGGTGGCTAACTTTTTGTACAAAGAAGTACTGCATATCAAGTACACAATAAAAATTGAGTCATTTGATCATAGTTAATCACATTTAGTAGCCAACTTCAGCCTGTCTACTTTCCAGGCTCATAATACTAACCTCCAGTCAATAATGCTGTTTATTTTTACTAATTAGTAATAAAAAATGACTCCATGAAACTCACAAAGGAAATTGTCCAAGTTTAAGATTTAAATCCCTTAGCTCCCTGGTTTATGCATCATTAGTTATGCCTTTATTACTATCGTTATTTATTTAGCATTCTTATAACTTTATTAATGAACTGCTTTAAATTGGTCCATTCACAAGTCTTTACACTGTTTAATTAGCTTCATTAGAAAGTCTCTGGTGGCTGATTCATTAACCATCAGATTTCCAGATGTTAAAAAAATTACTTATCTATACAAAATTAATAGTATGCCTCTGAATTCACTTTAACTATTTTGTTCTCTTCATTGCTTGGTTGTTGTCTCTCAGTGCCTAAAATAAGGTCTGATCTCTCTTTGGGGAACTGTGCTGTTGTAGAGCCATCCAGCTTCAATTTTCTTTACTCTTCAGTCTGCTCTATCAGGATTGTATAGGTATTTTTCTCTGGATCTGGAAAACTTCAATTTGTATACAAACAGGCTCTTATTTTTGGGTATTTTACTTATGTTGGATTAAGAAATAAATAACCAAGATAATCTCCCCATTTTACTTCCTCTCTAATGGTTTATATTCTCTTTCTTGCTCACTTTCTTCTCTGCTTCCTAACTATTCTTACTTTTATCCAGAAAACCTTTAATTGAACATTTACCTTGCCATAGGAAGTCATAGGGAGAGGTAGCTCTGAAAATAAAATACAATGTGATTATCACATATTATACTGGAGTATATAGTACTATAATGGAGGTATGTATATTCAAAGTGCTTTTTTGGTAACCTAGAGGATAATCCTTAAAGTTCAGTCACCGATATGCCTTTCTTCTGTTCATTATTCTGTATTATTATTCTGTATTTACTTCAGATAGCTTTTCTATTTTTAAAGTTTTAATATCATTTCTATGCTGATGAGACTTATTTTTTCCTATCACTAATATGTTTTCAGCTTTGATTGTCAATTAAACTATTCCATTTGAAGGTTCCTTTGAAATATATGTGCAACATATCTGAAATGGGTTTCATTTTCTTGCAACTAACTTGCTCTGTAATGTCTCCATTTCTTTCAATGATACTAACATTCATAGTTTTCCGGGCTTATAAATTTTGAGGGTTTTTTGGCATCTTATTTTTTCTTTTCTCCATTATCTAATCTTAATGAATTTTTGTTAATTTTCCTTTTATTGTATAGAATTATTATTTATTCAATTATATATGAATTTAAATATTTTTTTAAGTTTCTACCTTGATGACTCTCAGTTGCTTTTTAGGATAGACACCTCAGACCAGATGTTAGGTCTTCTGTCAATTAGAATAACTTCTGTACTTTGAAGGATGATGTACATTAATATAGACAAATTCTTATGTGTTAAAAAATTCTCATTACTTCATATTGATATATGTACTATTATTCTGCATGGTATGATTATCCATTTATATAGAAATCCATTTTATATCCATTTATATATCTACTTATCCATTTATGTCCAACTCTTCTATCATAAATATCTATTTGGCAAAATATAATGGTTTTAGTTTGTCCTTGTCCAGATCTAGAAGCTACTTCCTATCACGTCCTTATGCTAGTGAAGAAAAGAAAAAAAAAGAGAAGAGAGTGATAAGATGAGGGAATATGAAAAATGCTGTGTTTATAGGTCCCTGTTTTGCTGTTTCTTTCATTCATATTACTTTGATTTCTTTTTTATTTTTTAATTTCCTCCTCCTCATTCCCATGTTTATTGACATAATTTAACTCTTTTGTAAAATACAGCTTAACCAGTCATGTTCAAGTGTTTTACCCAAGTCAGAAAATTTACAGCCTTTTTTTTTTCCCTTCAGAAAACTACAGAAGAATACTAACCCTTGAAAGTAGGGAAGACAGCTGTGCTATTGATGTATGGTTATATGATTATGATAGTCTAGTTTTTGCCTCTTCTCTGTACTCTCCCCTTTTGCTGTCAGGGAGACTTTACAAAAAAGTTTAGTTTAATTTTGTCCTCTTTGTTAATTTGTTGTGAAAGGAAGTTGGGAGTCATGCTTTTTGTACATTAGAGAGATTGATGGGTCCAGGCTTGCCTATTACTGAGTGAGAAATTCATGATGGTGAACTCTTGGATGTCTGACCTAATACATATTTTTAAATCTGAGATTCTCATTTTCAAAGATTAAATATCTATTATAATTTTATATCTTACAAGATCGGCAACTCTAAGACTCAGTACTCATCTAACACTTTTTCCCCAGGAGCTCATTTTGTAGACATGATCTCATTCATTCTCCAGAGGTAGGTCAGACTTACGTGTTATCATAATTTCTCTTTCTGAGATGAGGAAACTGAGCTTTACCTCAGCCTCATATATTAAATGTAGAAGTAAGGGAAGAATTTGTGGGCTCATAGGTCATTGGTTACCCTGTGAGTCCACATTTAATCCTCAGACTTTTGTTACCTCCTGAATAGTCTCTTGCTGCTAAATTTGCATAACATGTAGCAAGATTTTGTAAAGAGAAGATTGAAGATCAAGAGAATTACTGAATTCTCTTATATAAAATTATGTAAATTCCCATATATTAAATTAAGTGAATTCATTAGGATGCCTGGCTAACTCAGTCTGTGGAACATGCGACTCTTGATCTCAGGGATGTGAGTTTGAGCCCCATGGTGGGTGTAGACGTTACTTAAAAAAATAAAATAAAATCTTAAAAGAAATGAATTTGTCTTCTTTTGCTTCCTTAATATTTATTTTCTCTTTTCCCTGTTAAATGTATCTAATCATACTTCACTATTGAGAATATATTTAAGATTTGATGTGAAGGGAAAGGAGATGGAAAGGACATGAATGTTGACATGTTTCTCTTCCTTTTGAGGTTGGGTAGGTAGAGGAAGAAGAAAAGGAGAGCTCTTAACATCAGAGATCCTGGGAATTGGCTTATCCTCCAGGCAAGTGGCTTTTATTCAGTAGTTAGTGGGAGCTAGCCTGCATTGTACCTGCTTTGGCTTAAAATCCTTGAACTGTTGTTACCCCTCATTGAGTAATCAACTGGGCACTTACTGCTCCAACTCTGGCCTCTTGGGTTATATCGCTTTCATCTCCATAGAAGACCATGTTAGCAGCCTATGGCAGTGAATTTGGCTGCTATGGGAAGAAGGGACATTTTGAGTATTATTTCCTGAGTAGACTTTATGGTTACCCACTTAACACATTTAAAAAAGTCATATGACACTATATATAACAGTTAACTCAAAATGGATCAAAGACCTAGATATAAGAGCTAAAACTATAAAACTCTTAAACAAGAAAATATAGGTGTAAATCTTCATAGATAGGACATTTAAAGCACAAGCAACCAAAGGAAAAATAGATTGGATGTCAGCAATATTAAAAACTTTTGTATTTCAAAGAGCACTATTGAGGGGCCTAGGAGGCTCAGCTCAGCAAGCGGCTACCTTCAGCTCAGGTCATGATCCCAGGGTTCTGGGACTGAGCCCCGCATTGGGCGCCCTGCTCCATGGGAAGCTTGCTTCTCCCTCTCCCACTCACCCTGCTTGTGTTCCCTCTTTCCCTGTGTCTCTGTCAAATAAATAAAATCTTAAAAAAAAAAGCACTATCAAGAAAGTGAAAAGACAATAATTATGTGACGTGATGGAAGTGTTAGCTCAGGCTAAGGTGGTAATCGTTTTGGAACATATAAGTATCAGATTTACAGGTTGTACATCTTAACATTACACACTGTTATATATCAATTGTACCTCAATAAAACTGAGAAAAAAAAACTTTAAAAAAAGAGAAAAGACAACCTACAAAATGGGAGAAAAAACTTTCAAATCTGTATCTATTAGGAGTCTAATATCCAGAGTGCAAAAACAACTTTTACAGCACAGTAAAAAGACAACTAATTTTAAAATAGGGAAAGGATCTGAATAGATGTTTGTTCTTAATCGAATGTTCATGTCCTCCCAAAATTCATATGTTGAAGCCCTAATCTCCAATGCAAGGGTTTTTGGAGATGAGGCCTTTGGGAAGTAATTAGGGTTAAATTAGGTCATGAAGGTGGGGACTTTATGATGGGATTAGTGCTTTTATAAGAAGAGGAAGAAAGAGAAATATCTCTCCCAAGTGCGCCTACCCAGGAGAAGCTATGTGAGGACACAGTGAGAAGGCAACTGTCTGCAAGCCATGAAGAGTGCTCTCACTGGGAACTGAATTGCTGGCACCCCGATACTGGACTTCTCAGCCTTCAAATCTGTGTGAAGTAAATTTCCACTGTTTAAGCCACTTAGTCTGTCGTATTTTGTTATGGCAGCCTGAGTAGATGAAGACAACATTTATCCATATAAATGGCCAATAAACCCATGAAAAGATGTTCAACATCTTTTTTTTTTTTAAAGATTTTATTTATTTATTTGACAGATCACAAGTCAGCAGAGAGGCAGGCAGAGAGAGAGGGGGAAGCAGGCTCCCTGCTGAGCAGAGAGCCCGATGCGGGGCTGGATCCCAGGATCCTGAGATCATGGCCTGAGCCAAAGGCAGAGGCTTTAACCCGCTGAGCCAGCGAGGCGTCCTGATGTTCAACATCTTTTTAGGGAAATGCAAACCAAAACCATAATGAGGGGCGCCTGGGTGACTCAGTCAGTTGAGCGTCTGCCTTCGGCGTGGGTCATGATCTACGGATCCTGGGAATGAGCCCCCGCATCGGGTTCCCTGCTCAAGCGGGGGGCCTGCTTCTCTCTCTCTCTCTCTCTGCCCCTCCTCCCTACTTGTGTGTGTCTCTCTCAAATAAATAAATAAAATCTTAAAAAAAACATAATGAGATACCACTTGATACCCACTAGTATGACTGTAATAAAAAAAAAAAGTAACAGGTGTTGACAAGCATATTAAGAAATTGAGACCCTCATACTTTCCTGGTAGGAATGTAAAGTGGTGCAGGCACTTTGGAAAACAGTTTGGAAGTTCCTCGAAAAGTTAAACATAGAGTTATCTTCACTCAGCAATGTCCACAAAATCTCATGCACTAATATTTATGGCAGCATTATTCATAATAGCCCCAAACTGAAAACAACACAAATGTCCATTAATCAATGGGTGAGATGTACTCTATTCACACAATGGAGTAGTATTCAACCATTAAAAAGAATGAAGTCTTGGTTTATCTTACAACATGGATGAAATTGGAAATATGCTAAGTGAAAGAAGCTGGATACAGAAGGCCACACATTGTATGATTCCATTTATATGAAATGTCCAAAGGAGAGTAGAGGGAGGAGGGAGGAATAGGGAGTTAGTATTAATGGGTATGAGTTTTCTTCTTGGAGTAATGAAAGTGTTCTGGAATTAGATAGTGGTGATGGTTGTATAACCTTGTGAATGTACTAAAAGGCACTTAGAATAGTGAAATATATGGTGTGAATTATATACCAGGTTTAAAATAAATCCCCCCCCACCAATGTTTATAGCAGTACTATCCATGGTAGCCAAAATATGGAAAGAGCTCAAATGTCCATTGGCTGATGAGTGGTTAAAGATATGGTGTGTACACACACACACACACACACACACACACACACACACGCTGGAATATTACTCAGCCATTAAAAAGAATGCAATCTTGCCACTTGCAACAATATGGATGAAACTAGACTGTATTATGCTAAGTGAAATAAGTTAGAGAAAGACAAATACCATATGATTTCACTTGTGGAATTTAAGAAATAAAACAGATAAACATAGGGGAAGGGAAGGAAAAATAACAAAGATGGAGGCAAACCATAAGAAACTCTTACTATAGGGAACAAAGGCTTGCTGGAGGGGAGATGGGTGGGTGGATGGTGGGTAAACAGGTGTTGAACATTAAGGAGGGCACTTGTAATAAACACTGGATATTATATGTAAGTGATGAATCACTAAATTCTACCCCTGAAACTAATACTACACTGTATGTTAACTAGCTTGAATTTAAATAAAATCTTTTTTTTTTTTTTTATTAACATGTAATGTATTATTTGCCCCAGGTGTACAGGTCTGTGAATCATCAGGCTTACACATTTCACAGCACTCACATAGTAAATAAAATCTCAAAAGAAAAAAAAAAAAGAAGTAGTTATATGAAATTGAAGTTTTTTGAACTCCCACCTTCTCCTTTTCTTCTCTCTTTATATTAACACTGCTTCTGGCCTCCCTACCCACGGTTAATTAACCACTTGGCACAGTATAATCCCCCGCTTCCTTGATTTTCTGTCTTTCCTTACAGTCTTCAAGCTTGAATAATCCCCACTGTTTGCTTTTCCCATTCTTATTTCCAAGCTGCCAAATGTTGCTAGTATAAATCATAACACTGGGCATTGGGCACACTACAAATTTAAGCAGAATTTTTAACTTTATAAGGGTTCAATAATTATTCTTTTATTTATTCTTTTATCTTTATTATTGTTTAATATAATTCTGATACTGTATGTTCCATCCCACTTGAACTCATCTAAACAAATTTACCTTCTGTTTTTACTGAGAAGGTTGAGATTATCCAAGTGGTATTTCTTAAAATTCTCTTTGTAACTTTAATTTGAAATACTAAGTTGTAATAAAAAGATCTGTCTCTTATTAGCTTCATGGCCTTAGACACATCAGTCTTATGGCAGCTACTTCATCTGTAATTTATCTTTTCAGAAGTTTGACTGTATGTAGAACCTAATTTGTAATTGTTTTATTATAAAATGCTTTTATATTACAAGGAAGTGCTTTTGATAGAGTAGGTACAAGATGTTTATAAAAAAAAAAAACATTCCTACAGAAAGCTCACAAACTTATCTAAATGTCTGTAGTCAGCATTAAGATGTAGAATAAATATTGGGGTACCTGGGTGGTGCAGTTGATAAGCACCTGCCTTCAGCTGAGGTCATGATCTCAAGGTCCTGGGATAGAGCCCCGTGTCAGGCTCCCTGCTCAGTGGGGAGTCTCCTCTTCCCCTGCTCATGTTTTTCTCTTTCTCTCTCTCTCAAATAAATAAATAAAATCTTAAAAAAAAGATGTAGAATAAATTTTGAAGAATATGGGTTGTAGTCCTGACTCTGACATTAACTACTTGGCGTGATTTTGGTTATCTTGATCTTTTTGTACTTAAGATTCTCAGAGTGTAAAACGTAGGGATTCACTGTATAAAAAGCTTTCAAGATCCAGTTTTTAAATTCTGCTTTTCATCTCTGTACCTTAGTTTTCTGATATATAAAACGAAAAACATGGTCTCTTTCACAAGTAGCTTTAATTTTGTAATGAGAAATCAATTTGAAAAAGTATAAAGCATCATGTAAATGAGCATGAACAATATTCTATATTTCCAGAAGTATTTCTCATCCCATAAAAAAGGGTAAGTGTGCTATTTCTTTGGACTTTAGTTCCTTCCTGTTGAACTTATGTCACATCATTTTTGCTATTTAAATCTTTGCCTCTGTTATACTGGCCTCTTTGCCCTATATGCATATGTTACCAAGTCTTTTCCAGTCTTACAAAAGAAGGAACAAAGACGACCAGTCCTCAATCCTACTATTTATCTCCTTTCTTACATAAATTTAAGGGAGTAATCTCTACTCACTGCTCTTACCTATTCTTGTTCACTCAATTCCCTTGTCCCTTATAAATTGACTCTTCACTTTAACCATTCCGTTGAATTAAAGTTATATGTTTATTGTAGAACAGGAAAATGTAGTAAAATATAAAGAAAAAATAAAAATCTCAAGTCCACCATTCAGAGATAATAATTTTTAACATTTTGGTGGTTTTTCTTCCAATCATTTTTCTTTTCTTTTTTTTTTTTAAGAGTGTAAGTGTGCATGCACATGAGGAGTGGGGAAGTGCAGAGGGAGAGGGAGAGGAAGAGAGACAATCTTAAGCAGATTCCACACCCAGCATGGAGCCTGATGTGGGGCTCGAACTCATGACCTTGAGATCATGACCTCAGCCGAAATCAAGAGTCAGATGCTCAACCAACCTAGCCACCCAGGCTTCCCTCCATTCTTTTTATAGTAATAATTACACAAAAGACCAGACAGTATATCAAACATAAATTATGTGTTTTTTAAACAAAATTATAATCAAACTATATATAGAGCTTTGTAGCGTACTTTTTTCTATTCTTGACATTATATTGTGAACATTTTCTATTACTTTTAAAAATTGCTCAACATAGTGTCTTATTCTGAATTTTTGTACCTTTCATCATGCTTTGTATACAGTTAGGTAGTCAGAAATTGTTACATGAATAGATAGCTTAAAAAGTAGAGAAATTTAGAGGAAGAGCATATGACTGTATGATTTAGTCATTCTGGTTAGCCATTTACTAACTATGTGACTATGGACAAGTTATATAACATCGTTGTGTCTCAGTTTTCTCATTTGTAAAGTGAGAATAATGACACTTAGGGTTGTTAGGAAGATTAAAATTGAAAAAAAAGTATTTAAAATATTTTCAAAGCACCTGGAATGTGGAAGGTGCTCAAGGCTTCTGTTTATGCCTTTGACCACTTCATCTCCTTTCTCTATATTGCCAGCCTAGATCTATGCCCTAAACTTCAGATCTGTTCTCTGTACATCAAACCTAGTAATCATTAAAAAAATATAAATTTATTATGTTATTCTCCTGCTTAGTACCATTAATACTTTCCATTGCAACTGGGAAAAATCTGTATCTTCTCATTATAAACTGTAAGATCGAATGATCATACTCATTTCTGCCTCTCCAAACCTTATCTCAAACAATTCTTTTTTTTTTTTTTAAGATTTATTTATTTATGTATTTGACAGAGAGAGAGAGAGAGAGAGAGAGAGAGAGAGAGAGACAAAGTGCAAAGCAGGGGGAGCAGCAGGCAGAGGGAGAGGGAGAAGCAGACTCCCTGCAGTGCCCGATGCGGGGCTCCATCCCAGGACCCTGAGCCAAAGGCAGACGCTTAACTGCCTGAGCCACCCAGGCACCCCTTAACAATTCTTTTCTCAGTTCACTTGTTCTCCAGCTACATTGACCTCATTTCTATTCCTTAACATACACCAAACTTTCTCATCTCTGAGGCTTTGTACTTGTTCCCTTTACCTGTAATATTCTTCCCCTAGTTTTTCATGTGACTTGTTGGTTCACTTCTATTTTTTCTCAGCTCAAATGTCACCTCCTCAGAGAAGCCTTCCATGACTACCCTATTTAAAGTAATTTATCTTCCTGTTCTGCTTATTTCTTTCACTGCACCTGTTATATTCTGTAGGATTCTTGGAGGGTTTGTTGTTTTGGTATTTATTATTTACTTACTATCTTTTTCAATTGGAATGTGAACTCCATGAGGAGATGGGTATAGTCTGCCTTAATCATCTCTGTTTCCAGAACCCAGTACAATGTCTGGCATATAGCAAGTGTTGAATAAATATTGAATAAATATATTAAAATTTAAACTTTTTCTATGCTTCTTTCTGATCAGTCTATACAGAGTTCTTAACTTTGGGTCACTGACCTAACCAAAATTTTGTTCAGTTTTGTGTTTATGTGTATGTATCTGGTGGGAAGGCGTGTAACTTAAACAGATTTTAACAGTCTGTGACCTAAGGAAAATTAAGATGGCTGGTTAACTTTACCCCACTCCTTAATTAATCATCCTACTTAGGTCCTCTCGCACAAACACCTATTGTACCTCTATACTAGCATCTATTCTTACTTTTTTCTCATTATCTTCTCATATAAACTTTTTAAGAGTAGTCATCTGAATTTTCAGTGGTAACTCAAATTCAGCATGTCTAAAATTTAATTTTCTCCCCAAAGCCTGACCCTTCTCTAATTTTATTTCCTATTTCATTATCTAAGTAATTATGCATCCTGAGGATTTGAGTATTTCTTTGTTTTTCTTTGCCTTACACTCATCTCCAGTCAATCTCAAAATCTTGCTGATTTTACCTCTTAAATATTTCTTGAATCTGCTCCTTTTTCTCTATCCCTACAATGGAATCAGTTCAGAATCTCATTATTCTTGCCTATAATAATTTCCTAATTGGTCTTCTTATCTCTAGTCTGGCCCCTCAAACTCATTTTCTTTGAAGTTGCCAGACTCCCAAGTCTACACTTTTAGCCACTACTCTATAATTGATTCTCTTATTAAAATGATCTGTTAATGCATCTCTCTCCCTTACTAGACCATGAATTTCTTGAGGGTAGGGTTTTTGTCTTAATTCTCCATGTCAGTGTTTAGCCCAGTGCTGGCCACACAGTGGCCACTCAGTAAATGTTTGAAAACATCTAAAAAATGTTTAAAAGATGAAATATTTGCTTAAATACATGAAACAGCAAAGGATAATATAATAAATAATTATACCCGTTACACAAAATGAGCAGATGCTGAGATTGTGATACATTTTCTTCAAACTTTTTAAAAAATGATTTAACACATTAGACATAAAGTTGAACTCTCCTGTTCCCTACATGTTTAAGTATACAATTTGAAAAATTTTGAAATATGTGCCTATTTGCCATCCATGTGTTTTCTTTGGTGAAGTGTGTATTCATATCTTTTGCCCATATTTTAATTGGGTTCTTTGTTTTCTTCTTACTGAATTTTGAGAGTTTAAAAAAATATATTCTGGAAAAAAACAGATATATGGTTTGAATATATTTTCTCTGAGTCTTTGGGTTGGTCTTCGGTGCTTTCAAGTGTCTTTAGAAGAGAAGTTCTTAATTTTTATGAAGTCAGATTTACCATTTTGTTTTTTATGGATCATGCTTTTGGTGCCATAACTAAGGAAGTGTCACCTAACTTGAAGTCACACGGGTTTTCTTCTCTACATTCTTCATAAAGTTTTGTAATTTGGGGTTTTACACTTCAAGTCTATGACCTATTTTTGAGTTTTTTTTTTAATATATGATGTGAGAATTGGATTGAAGTTTGTTTATTTTTTTTTGCAGTATTGGTATTCCGATTGTTCCAGCATCATTTATTGTAAAAGCCTCTCCTTTCTCTACTAAATTGCTTTTGCACCTTTGCTGAAAACTGATTGACCATACCTGTGTGGGTCTGTTTCTGGACTTGGAATTCTGTTACTTTGGTCTGTTTGTCTGTCTTGATTATTGTAGCTTTAAAATAGGTTTTTAAGTCCTCTAACTTTGTTCTTTTTTTTCAAGTTGTTTTGACATTCATGTTTGTTGAAGGTCCTTGGCATTTCTATCTGTATCTTTAGTTTTTCAAAGTTGGGGTGCCTGGATGGCATAGTTGGTTAAGCATCTGACTCTTGGTTTTGGCCCAGGTCCTGATCTCAGGGTCGTGGGATCTAGCCCTGCATTGATGAGCTCTGTGCTCATCAAGGAGTCTGCTTGGAGTTTCTCTCTCCCTCTCCCTCTGCACACCTGCACCCCCGATAAATAAATCTTAAAAAAATATAAAGCTGTTAAAGTCTCCTCTGCCACAGGTGAAGTCTACTAAACTTTTTTTCTTTTGATTTCAAGTTTTTATTTAAATTCTAGTTAGTTGTCATATATGGTAAAATTGGTTTCAGATGTAGAATTTAGTGGTTCATCACTTACATATAAGACCCAGTGCTAAAAATTAAAAAAAAAAAAAAGACCCGGTGCTCATCAGAACAGGTGCCCATCTAGCCCACCCCCTACCCGCCTCCTTCCATCAACCCTTAGTTTGTTCCTTATAGTTAAGAGTCTATCTGTATTTTAGAATCTACTTGTCAGTATCTACAAAAGTCTGCTGGGATTTTAATTGAGATTGTATTGCATCAATTGCTCAGTTTGGAGGAGAATTAACATCTAAGCAATATTCAGTGTTCTGATGCATGAATACAGTATATCTATTCATTCTTAGGTCTTCTTTAATTTCTCTAAGTGTTTTGTAGTTTTTGGTGTACAGATGTACCTTTTTGGTTAGATTTAACACTAAATGTTTAAGATTTTTTATTCTATTGTAAGTGATATTTTTGAATTTTTAACTTCCAGTTGTTCATTGGTAATATTTGAAATACAGTAGATTAAAAATTGTCTCAACCTTGCTAAACTGTCAGTTCTGGTAGCTTTTTTGTAGATTCCATAGGATTTTCTACATCGAGGATCATAGCATTTGCAACTAAAGAGACTTTTTTACTTCTTACTTTTCCATTCTGGATGCCTTTTATTTCTTTTCTTGCCGAGTTGAACCTCTAAGTACAATGTCGAATATACATGGTGAGTTCAGACTTCTTCACCTTGTTCCTGACCTTAAAGGAAAATCGGTTTTCACCATTAAATATGCAGGTTATCTATTTTTTCTTGAGTAAGTGTAAGTAGTTTGTGTCTTTCAAGGAATTTGTCCATTTTGTCTAAGTTGTTGAATTTATTGACATAATACTGTTCCAATATACCCTTATCTTTCCAAACTTCTATAGATTCTCTAGCAATATCACCTCCCTAACTCCTGGTATTGGTAATTTATAGTTGTTTGTTCTCTCCTTCCCTCCCTTCTTCTCTTACTTTAATCTGTCTGGCAAGCATCAGGTTATTTGTGTTGTATTCTGTTCAGTTGATTTTCACTCTGATCTTTTATTCTTTTTCTGTTTGGTTTGTATCTCATTTGCTGTTCTGTTTCTAGTTTTTTAAAGTGGAAGCTGCAATAATTGATTGACACCATTCTTTTCTGTGCTGAATCATGATATTCTTTAATATTGTTCTTTTAATAGTTCTAAAGTTTCAAATTGGTATTTATTAAGTTATTACAATTAGTCTGGAGTTTATTTTTATTTATGATACAAGTTAGGAATATAATATAAATCTTTTGTTTCCCCCAATAATTTGTATCCCTATCCTATCACATACTAAGTTTCTGTATATGCCCTGTTTCTGGATACCCTAGTCTTTATGTCTGTTCCAGGACAAGTATCCTAGAGTCTTATTTCCTAATGCTTTAAAACAAATCTTGGCTATGTCATAAGGCAAATCTCCCCTTCTTATTGCTGTTTTTCAGAATTGTCTTTGGTTTTTAAAACTGTTACTCTTGCCTATGAATTTTATAATTTAAGTTCTGTGAAATATCTTGTGATCTTGATTGTTATTTTACTAAATTTATAGATTAATTTGGTAGCTGTTAGTATTTTTATACTATTAGGCATTTCTATCTATGAGTTGATCTTGTTTGTCATTTATTTGATCTTCTTGTTAAAAATATTACTTAATTTTTTTTAAGTTTGGTACTTTTTTTTAATAATCTCTACACCCAACATGGGGCTTGAACTTGTGACCCTGAGATCAAGAGTCACATGCTCCTCAACTGAGTCAGGTGCCCCCAAAATGTTACTTAATTTTAATTGTCACGACTAGGAGGTAGGCACTATAATTTCCAATACCAAGGATTCTATAGGAAAATAAGGAGCTTTCCCAAGAGCACATGGCTAGTAAAGCCAAAGTTGGCCTGACTCCAGAGACCATTTTGATAGATTTTATTATTTGTTCAAAATATTTTCTCCCTGTGGGAGGTTTGTACTTCTTGCCCCATTGATATAAAGCTGGGCCATATAACTTGCTTAGGCCAATGAAATATAAGTGGAAGTGATATGGACCACATCCCAGGAGAAGCTTTAAGGGCCGGTACGTTTTGGTCTTAGCTCCTTTTCTTCTGCTTTTCTTCTGCTCCTAGGATGTCTGAGATGGAAGATACTCCTTTAGCCTGATTCCCACTCTGAAGTGGCTCTTTTTTGCGCTTACCTGGAGTTCTGGTTTCTTAATTCTCACAAAGACAATTTGGTATTGTTGTTAAGGCAGTATCTCCAAGGGGGAACAAGGGCCTGGGACTTCCTCTACTGCCATTTTGCTAATGACACTCCTGTTTAAAACCTATTTTATGTTAACACTGTAATTCTTCTCATAACAGCCTTAGACATATTTTGTTATATTTAACCCTAGTGTCATAATTTTTGTTGCCATTGTGAGTGGCATTCATTTTTTTCTCAACATTGCCGAATTGAACTGTTAATAATTCTGGTAGTTTATCTGTAGATTCTCTTGGATTTTCTGTATGGGCAATCACAGCATCTCTAAATTATGACAATTTTGTCTTTTCCTTGTCTCATATGGCTTACTTCTTTTCCTTGTCATATTGCATTGTATAGAACAGTACTGGTACTTGTCAGAAGAGTAGGGATGATATTAGGTGTCTGTGTTTTGCCTTCCATTAATGAGATTATTTAAAATTCCACCACTAAGCACATTTACTGTAGTTTTTTGGCACTTGCTCCTTGTCGGGTTAAGGAATTTCTCTTAATTTGCTAGTAGTGTTTGTTATGAATGAGTGTGAATTGCTTTCTCTACATCTTTTGAGATTATGCTATGGTGTTTAAAATCTGTTAATATGATGACTTACAGTGGTAGACCTTCTTATGAAACATCCTTGCAGTTCCATCACAGTTTTCTCATGAAGTTTTTTACATTCTGGATTTAGTTTTTACATCTGTATTCTCAGTGAGATTGGTTTCTGTTGTCCTTGTCCTGTTTTAGCAAGATCATCATATTAGCTTTGTAAAATGAGTTGGATAGGTTTATCCATTTCTGTTATGGAACTTTTTATATCTGTTGTTTGAAGATTTGGTAAAACTAACCTGTAAAAAAAGTCATCTGAACTTGGTATTTTGGTGTGGAGGGAAGTGAAGAGGGAAATATTTTTGATAACAAACTTGTTTTCTTTGATGATGTTTGGTTTAAATTTTCTATTTCTCCCAGAGTCAATTTTGTAGGTACATATATATCTTTATTTTTTATTTATTTATTTTTTTAGAGCAAGGGAGGGGCAGAGGGAGAGGAAGAGAGAGAATCTTATGTAGGCTCCACACTCAATGCGGAGCCCAATGTGGCGCTTGATCTCACAACCCTGAAATCATGACCTGAGCCAAAATCAAGAGTCAGGCACTTAACACACTGAGCCAGCCAGGTGTCCTGAGATACATATATATCTTTTAAAAAAATACACACACACACACACACAAATTATTTCTTACTCCCTTCCAGTCATTCATCCAGTACGTATTTATTGAGCAAACTGCTATGTGTTAGGCATTTCATCTTATTTTTCAACTTCATTGATATATTTTTAGGATTTAAAAATATTTGTATTCTTGGGGTGCCTGGGTGGCTCAGTCGGTTAAGTGTCTGCCTTTGGTTCAGGTCATGATCCTGCGGTCCTGGGATTGAGCCCTGCATCGGGCTCCCTGCTCAGCGGAGAGCCTGCCTCTCCTTCTGCCTCTGCCTGCCACTCTGGCTACTTGTGCTCTCTCTCTATCTCTCTGTCAAATAAATAAATAAAATCTTTAAAAAAAAAATGTTTGTATTCTTATCTCTTTGGGATTTCTTATGTTGATTTTGTGCCTTTTTCTTAGTGGTGGTGATCATAATGCTAATAGCAAACATTTCATTTTATACATGAAAAGGTTAATTAACTTGTTCAAAGTCACAAAGCTAGTAAGCGGTTGAGTGGGATATATGAACCTAGACAGACTGGCTGCAGAGACTCTTAACCACTATTCAATAGTATTTTGGTTTACTCTATAGTATACTGTTTTGCTACAGATTTGCCTATGATATTAGCTTTTTAGATAACCAACTCTCAGTTATGCTCAATAAATGAACAGATACTAATTTCTTTCTTCCTTCGACAACTTTTTACTGTACTCTTATACCACAAGTTGAAGAAATCTAAAGCCTGTATCACATTTGGTGGTTGAGTTGTTGAGGTTGTGTGAAGAGGCAGGTGTACATTTGGAAAAATGATCAAGTTTTTTCTCCCTTCATTCTCAGTTTACATCTTTTTGGCTTGGGAACCAGTAGTAGTATGAGGCTCAAGTGTATATTCCTTTGTTAGAGACTTGAGTGATCACATCTTTCCTTCCTGGCTTGCTTGGCCGGATGGAGCCCACTGAATATACAGCAGTGGCTATTAGTCTCTCTACTTTTTTTGAAGGAGTGAATGAAAATTTGACACAATATTTTTGAAAGGTTTTCTGATCCTCCATTAAAATGTTCTGCTTTCTGTTTCTTTCTCTAAAGCATGTCTGGGGGACACCTGGGTGCCTCAATTGGTTAGGCGTCTGCCTTCAGCTCAGGTCATGATCCCAGGGTCCTGCAATCAAGGACTCCTTGCACATCGGGCTCCTTGCTCAGCAGGGGCCTGCTACTCCCTCTGCCTGTCACTCTCCCTGCTTGTACTCTTTCTCTCTGACAAATAAATAAAATTAAAAAAAAATAAAGCATGTCTGGGGTTGTTTTATAATGTGGAAGTAATTAGCCAATTTAACTAATGACATCAAGCCACAGAACCAACCAAAGAACTTTGCATCTTTTGGCTTAATTAGCTTCCTTCTTTAAAATGCTTGATATGGCTGCTTTATTTACTGGTACATTACTTGCAAGCATTATGATAAAGCTATGTTAAAGGACAGGATTCAGACCAAGCGAGACCAAATAGTTACTGGTTTGCTGAGTCTCTTGAAAAAAATAAAACGACATGCAGCCAGATCTTAACTTTTGCCTCCAACACATAAATTGTTTTTAAAAGGAACTTTTTTGCATGGAGCACTGGGTGTGGTACATGAACAATGAATCTTGGAACACTGAAAAAAAATAAAATAAAAGTAATTGGGAAAAAAATAAATAAAAGGAACTTTCTGTTAATAGAAGCAATATTACCCATTTTAGAATATTAGAAAACAGAGAAAAAGAAAATACTTCTTGCACAATAAATGTTGGCATTTTATTATATTCTCTGCAAACTCCCCCTGACGTATTTTTAATGCAGTTGTAATCACAATATATACAATTTTGTCCTACTACATTTTTTAACTTAACATGTAAGCATTTTTTTCATGTTATGACATAATCTTCTAGTCCTTATTTTTAATGGGGTAAATTGTCCATAAGATGTATCATTTTCGGGGACACCTGGGTTGCTCAGTGGGTTAAGCCTCTGCCTTCAGCTCAGGTCATGATTTCAGGGTCCTGGGATCGAGCCCGGCATCGGGCTCTCTGCTCAGCAGGGAGCCTGCTTCCCTCTCTCTCTCTGCCTGCCTCTCTGCCTACTTGTGATCTCTCTCTCTCTGTCAAATAAATAAATAAAATCTTAAAAAAAAATGTATAATTTTCATTTTGTATCATTAATCATTTTAATATTTTAATATTAATCATTTTAATTTTTAATTTAATCATTTTAATGATTTCATTTAATCATAACCATTTTAATATTTTTAGGCATTTAAGTTTAGTTTTTCCTTCCATTATTATGAGTAACGGTGTATTGCGGTGATTAGGAACCCATAGGTGTGTCCTTGAGCAAGTTATTTCGTCTTTTGGAAGAACCTAACTCATAAAGCTGTTTTGAGGATTAAATGAGGTAATAGACATAATGCATGTAGCATAGTGGTTGTTCCGAGCACATAGTTCTCAATAAATGCTAATGTAAATGTCACTGGGATGAATAGCTTAATGTGTATAGCTTTTTACTTAATTGAGAAATTTAGGGCTAATTTCCCTAAAGTAGAATTAACTTAAAGTCTGTGTATATTTTTATGGTTCCTGAAATTGCTTTTAAAAAAGTTGTGTCATGTAATGTAGCATTTGTAAGTGAAGATACCAACTTCCTATATTTTGCTAGCCTTGGGAATTTCAATTACTTAAAATATTTTAGCCAATTTACTAGTTAATGAAATGGTATATAATTTTAATTTGTGTTTGAATCTTTTTATAAATGTTTACTATCTGTGCTTTCTTTTTTTCTGAACTTTCTCCATGTCTTTAGGGCTAAATTTCTAAGGTGAAATTTAGAATAAATTTGGCCATTAGCTGTATGCTATGATCTGAATGTTTATGTTTCCCCAGACATCCATATGTTGGAATCCTAATGCTCAATGCGCTGGTATTAGGAGATGGGACCTTTGGGAGGTGCTTAGGTCATGTGGATGGAACCCTCACAAATGGGATAAGTACCCTTTTAACAGAGACTTCACAGACCTTTCTAGGCCCTTAGGCCATGTGAGAATGCAATGAGAAGTCTGGAACCTGAAAGAGGGCCCAGAACCCAACAAAGCTAGGACCCTCATCGTGGACTTTACAGCCTCCAGACTGTGAGAAATAAATATCTGTTGTTTCTAAGCCACCCAGTTCTGTGGTATTTCGTTAGAGCATCCCTAGTGGACTAAGATAGTATGCAATTTGTATTTTTAGGCTTGATACCATGATTTACAAATCATTGACATTCATTTCACTATTGTAATTTCATTTTGTTTTAAGATGCACAGTTGGCTATGGAATGATAGGTCTAATGTAATGATTTCCCAGATCTTATTTTCTTCTAATATTTTACTGATATGAGAGTAGCACTGTGGAAGTACTTGAAGAGCTAGAATATTTAAAATGTTCTTTAAACAAAAGATATTTGTATGATGATGTTCTTTTCCAAAGAGATTAAAATGATGTTTATTCTGTGTTACTTATGTTATTAGAATTAATTTTACTCTAAATAGGTATGTATAGTGATTAAAAACACAGGCTTTAAAGTCAGGTCAAGGGAACCTGGGTGGGTCAGTTGGTTGAGTGACTGCCTTTGGCTCAGGTCATGATCCTGGAGTCCCGGGATTAAGTCCCGCATCGGGCTTCCAACTCCATGGGGAGTCTGCTTCTCCCTCTGACCTTCTCCCCTCTCATGCTCCCTCTCACTCTCTCTCTCTCTCAAATAAATAAATAAAATCTTAAAAAAAAAAAAAAAACAAACTCAGGTCAATGCTGAATCCTAACTTTTACATGTGATAAAACATTTGAAAACCAGTTTTCTCAGTTGTAAAAATGGGGATAATAAGGGAATTCCTATCTCATAGAATTAATTTAGTTAGGTAATATTATAAAGTGTTAGAACAGTGCCCAGTACATAGGAAATGCTTAAATAAATATAACCTGTTAATAATAATAATAATATTTAGTTTTATTTTAAGTAGTCAGGCTAAATGTGGACTATGTAGTCAACTAAACAGTTGCTCTTTGTTTTGCTCCAGACTTTCTGAAAGGATTTCTTGAATAAAATCACTTGTTTTGGGGAAGCTAAAAAAACTAAATGGTATCAATTGTCTTTATTAATTGAAAAAAAACTGTAACAAAAAAATCACTTCGATTTCTCCATACCTTTTATTCCCACTCGAAAAGGAATAATTTCTTTGCATATTAATTACCAGATATAAAGAGCATAAGCTGTATAGCCTAACCGTTGGCAGGAATTTTATTTTTTAAGGTATTCTAGACTTTTCTGTATTTATTTGATAAATCAAATCCAAGTTCTTCAGTATTTACTCTGTGGGCATTTAAAAATTAATTTTTTCTTATTTATGAACTATTTTATATGTATGATATAAAACAAAGAATAATGAAAGAAAAAAATGTCACCCCTACTTCTAGAGATAATTACTATTAACATTTAAATATTTTTCCTTAAGGTCTTTTTTTCTCTACCTATATATTTCCATAAATACCATTTTCCATAGTATATCTTATATTTCTCACTTATAGTAAGCATTTTCTTATTTCATAAGAAGGCTTTGAAAATATCATTTATAAAAATGATTAGGCTAGGAGGTCCTAGCCAATGTAATAAACCAAGAAAAATAAAAGGCATAGAAGTTGGGAGGCATAAGTAAAAGGTATAAGTAAAACTGTCTTTATTTACAAATGAAATTATTGTTTATGTACGAAATTATAGGGAATCTGCAAAATAAGTATTAGAAAAAATATGTGTACTTAGCAAGGTCACGGATATAAAGTCTATAAACAAAAAATTTTTTTTAAATTAACACATAATGTATTATTTGCCCCAGGGTGCATGTCTATGACTCATCAGGCTTACACATTTCACAGCACTTACCATAGCACATACCCTCCCCAATGTCCATAACCCAGCCACCCTATCCCTACCCACCCCTACCCCCCCAGCCACCCTCAGTTTGTATAAACAAAAAATTATTTTGATATACTAGTGGCAAACAACTGGAAAATAAAACTTAAAAAACAGTTCTGGGGTGCCTGGCTGACTCAGTTGGTGGAGCACATGACTCTTGATCTTGGGGTTATGAGTTTGAGCCCCGCTTATGTGTAGAACTTACTTTAAAAAAAAAAAATTGCACTTGGGATGCCTGGGTAGCTCAGTTGGTTAAGCATCTGAGTCAGTTTCGGCTCATGTCATGATTTCAGGTTCCTGAGATTAACCCTTGCATTGGGCTCCTCACTCACAGGGTATTCCGCCTCTCTCCTTCGTGTCCCTGCCCCTGCTCACATGCTCACTTTCATTCTCTTCTCTCTCTCTCTCTCTAGAATAAAATAAGTAAATCTTTTTTAAAAAATAACTTTAAAATATTTCCATTTATAATAGCATCAAAATACGTGAGACAGTTAGGAATAAATTTTACGTAAAAAGAAGGTCTCAGGGCACCTGGGTGGCTCAGTTGGTTAAGCATTTGCCTTTTGGCTCAGGTCATGATCCCAGGGTCCTGGGATAGAGCCCTTTGTTGGGCTCCCTGCTCAGTGGGGAATATGTTTCTCCCTCTGCTTTTACTGCTCCACCTGCTTGTGCTCTCTCTGTGTCAAAATAAATAAATAGAATCTTAAAAAAAAATAGAAGTTCTCTATGCTGAAAACTACAAACTACATTGTGGAGAGAAATTAATGGAGATATATACTATTGGGAGATTGGAACATTCAGTATTTCTAAGATGTCTGTTCTTCCCAAATTGATCTATGAATCCAACACAATCATAATATCAGTAGACTTTGTAGAAATCGACAAACTGGTTAAAAATTTATGGGGACTATATATATAGCAAGGCTTCAGGATATAAGGTTAATGTACAAAAGTTAGTTGGTTTTTTATATGCTATCAATGAGCAAGTGATGTTTTAAGTTAAAAACAGATTACTGTTTACATGAGCACCCCCTAAAATGAAATACTTGGGTATAACGTAAAAAAAATATACAAGATCTATGAGGAAATCTATAAAGCTTTTTTTTTTTTTTTAAGATTTTTTTTTTTTTAATTTATTTATTCGTCAGAGAGAGAGAGCACAAGCAGGCAGAGTGGCAGGCAGAGGCAGAGGGAGAAGCAGGCTCCCTGCTGAGCAAGGAGCCCGATATGGGACTCGATCCCAGGACCCTGGGATCATGACCTGAGCCGAAGGCAGCCGCTTAACCAACTGAGCCACCCAGGCGTCCCTATAAAACTTTGATGAAAGATATTAAAGAAGAACTAAATAAGTGGAACAGATGTTCCATGTCATAGATAAGAAGATTCAATATTGACATGATGTCTCTTCTTCCCAACTTGATGTATAGATCCAATGCAATCCCAGTCATAATCCCAGCAAGTTATTTTGTGAATATTGACAAACGGATTCTAGAGTTTATGTGGAGAGGCAAAAGACCCAGAATAGCCAACTTAGTATAAGGAAGAACAAAGTCAGAGAACTGACACTACTTGACTTCAAGACTTACTATAAAGCTACAGTAATCAGGACACTGTGGTGTTGGTGAAAATAAAAAAAAAAAGACAAATAGATTAGTAGAATAGAATAGGGAGCCCAGAAATAGAGCCCAGAACAGAATAGAGAGCTCACATAAATATAGTCAACTGATCTGTGACAAAGGAGTAAAGGAGCTACAATGGAGCAAAGGTAGTCTTTTCAACAGATGGTACGGGAACAACTGCATTTCCACATGCAAAAACATGAATCTAGACAGATACTACACCTTTATAAAAATTAACTGAAAATGGATCATAAATGTAAATGTAAAATGCAAAACTATAGAACTCCTAGAAGAGAAAGTGGGGGGAAATGTAGGTGTCCTTGGATATAGAGATGACTTTTTAGATACAACAACAAAGCAATGATCCATGAAAGAAATAATTGATAAGCTGGGCCTTATTAAAATTAAAAAGTTCTGCTCTGTGGAAGATAATGCCAAGAGAATGAGAAGGCAAGCCACAAACTGGGAGGTAATATTTGCAAAAGACACATCTGAAAAAGGACTGCTGTCCAAAATATACAAAGAAATCTTAAAACTCAACAGTAAGAAAACAAGCCAGTTAAAAAGTGGTCGGAAGACCTGGATAGGCATCTCACCAAAGATAACCAGATTGCAAGTCAACACACGAAAAGACTCTCTTTATTATATGTTATTAGGGAATGGCAAATGAAAACAATGAGATATCCCTACACACCTGTTAGAATGGCCAAAATCCGGAACATTGTTACCAAATGCTAGCAAGGATGTGGAACAATGGAACTCTCATTCATTGTTGGAGCCATTTTGGAAGCCAATTTGCCAGTTTCTTAGAAAACTAAAGATGCAATATGATCCAGTAATCATGCTCTTTGGTATTCACCCAAATAGACTGAAAACTTATGTCCACATAAAAGCTTCTCCATGGATATTTTAGCAGCTTTCTTTGACAAAATTTGGAAGCAATCGAGATATCATTCAGTAGGTAAGTAGATAGATAAACTATGTATACCTAGACAATAGACTATTATTCAGCACTAAAGAGATGAGCTAGCAAGCCATAAAAATGCATGGATGAAACTTAAGTGCATCTTAATAAGTAAAGAAACCAATCCCAAAAGGTTACAAACTGCATAATTCCAAGTATATGATCCTCCGGAAGAGGCAAAACTATGGAGACAGTAAAAGGATTCATGGTTGCCAGGGATTGGGGGAAAGGAGAAATGAATAAGGAAAGCACAGAAGATTTTCAGGGCAGTGAAACTATTCTTTATAATACTATAATGGTGGGTATATGTCATTATACGTTGGTCAAAACCCATAGAATAGATAACACTAGGAATGAATCCTAAGTGAATCCCATGGATTCTGGTGATAATGATGTGTTAGTTGGTTCATTACCTTCACTGATTATAACAAATGTATCATTGTGATACTGGAAGTTGACAGTGGGGGAGATTGTGTTTGTATGGGGATGGGAGTATATGAGAATTCTCTCTACCTTCCATCAGTTTTTCCCTCAGAACTGCTCTAAAAAATAAAGGTTATTAATTTTTTAATTTTTAATTTCAATATAATTAACATACAGTGTTATTATTAGTTTCAGGTATGCAATATTGTGATTTAACAGTTCTGTTCATTACTCAGTGCTTATCATGATAAGAGTACTCTTAATCCCTTCCATGCATTTCACCCATCCCTCCACCCACCTCCCTTCAGGTAATCATCAGTTTGTTCTCTAAGAATCTGTTTTTTAGTTTGTCTCTTTTTTTCTTTGTGCATTTGTTTTGTCTCTTAAATTCCACATGTGAATGAAATCATATGGTATTTGTCTTTGTCAATCTTATTTCACTTAGCATTTTACTCTGTAGATTCATCCATGTTGTTGCAAATGGCAAGACTTCATTCTTTGTTATGGTTGAGTAATACTCCATTGTGTGTGTGTGTGTGTACTACATCTTCTTTATTCATTCATCTATGGATACTTGGATTGCTTCCATATCTTGGCTATTGTAAATAATGCTGCAGTAAACAGAGGTACATATGTCTTTTTGAATTAATGTTTTCGTTTTATTTGGGTAAATAGTGGCATTACTGGATAATATGGTAATTCTATCCTTAATTTTTTTGAGGAAAATCATCTGTACTGTTTTCCACATTGGCTGTATTAATTGGCATCCCTATCGGTAGTGCATGAGAGTTCCTTTTTCTCCACATCCTTCCCAACACTTGTTTCTTGTGTTTTTGATTTTAGCCATTCTGACAGGTGTGAGGTGATGTCTCATACTTTGGATTTGCATTTTCCCTGATGTTGAGTGATATTGAACATCTTTTCATGTGTCTGTTGGGCATCTGAATGTCTTCTTTGGAGAATATCTGTGCATGTTTTTGCCCATTATTTAATTGAATTGTTTTTTTTTTTTTTAAGATTTTATTTATTTATTTGACAGAGAGAGATCACAAGCAGGCAGAGAGGCAGGCAGAGAGAGTGGGGGAAGCAGGCTTCCCGCCGAGCAGAGAGCCCGATGTGGGGCTTGATCCCAGGACCCTGAGATCACGACCTGAGCCGAAGGCAGAGGCTTTAACTGAGCCACCCAGGCGCCCCTGTTTTTTTTGTTTTTTGTTTTTTTAATGTTGAGTTATATAGGTTCTTTATATATTTTGGATACTAACCCTTTATCACTTGTGTTATTTGCAAATATCTACTCCCATTCAGTAGTTGTCTTTTAGTTTTGTTGACTGACTCCTTTGCTGTGTAGAAACTTTATTTTGACGTGGTCCCAGTAGTTTTATTTTTTGCTTTTGTTTCCCTTGCTTCAGGAGACATAAATCTAGAAAGATGTTGTTATATGGCTGATGTCAGAGAAATTATTCCCTGTACTCTCTTCTAGGATATTTATGGTTTCAGGTTCTTAACCCATTCTGAGTTTACTTTTGTGTATGGTGTAAGAAAGTGGTCCAGTTTCACTTTTTGCATGTAGCTGTCCAGTTTTCCCAACATCATTTGTTGAAGAGACCTTTTCCCATTGCATATTCTTGCCTCCTTTGTTGAAGATTAATTGACTCCATTTAATCATGGGTTTATTTCTGGGCTCCCTATTCTGTTTTGTTGATCTATGTGTCTGTTTTTGTGTCCGTACCATACTGTTTTGAGTACTACAGCTTTGTAATATAACTTGAAGTCTGAAATTGTGATATCTCAAGTTTTGTTTTTCTTCTTCAAGATTGCTTTGGCTATTCAGGGGTTTTTCGTGATTCCATACAAATTTTAAGATTATTTGTTCTAGTTCTGTAAAAAAGGCCTATGGTATTTTGATAGAGATTGCATTAAATCTGTAGATTGCTTTTCATAGAACAGACATTTTAACAATGTTCTTTCAATCCATGAGCTTGGACTATCTTTCCATTTGTGTCATCTTCTATTTCTTTCATCAGTGTTTTATAGTTTTCAGAGTATAGGTCTTTCATCTCCTTGGCTAAGTTTATTCCTATATGTTTTGTTATTTTTGGTGTAACTGTAAATGGGACTGTTTCTCCTTCGTTATTACTGCTTCATTATTATTGTATAGAAATGCAATGGATTTTTGTATATTGATTTTGTATCCTGTGACCTTACTGAATTCATTGATCAGTTCTAGTAGTTTTTTTGTAAAGTCTTTAGGGTTTTCTATATATAGTATCATATCATCTGCAAATAGTGAAAGTTTTACTTCTTCCTTACTAATTTGGATGTCTTTTATTTCTTCTTGTCTGATTGTTGTGGTTAGGTTTAAGTACTATGTTGAATAAAAGTGGTGAGAACAGATATCCTTGTCTTGTTTCTGATCTTAGGGGAAAACTTCAGTTTTTTTGCCATTGAGTATGATGTTAGCTGTAGGTTTTTCATACATGGCCTTTATTATGTTAAGGTACGTTCCCTCTAAACCTACTTTGTTGAGGGTTTTTATCATGAATGGATGTTATACTTTGTCAAATGCTTTTTCTGCATCTATTGAAATGATCATTTAGCTTTTATTCTTTCTCTTGTTGATGTGATGTATCACGTTGGTTGATTTGTGAATATTGAACTATTGCATGCCATGAATAAATCCCACTTGATTGTGGTGAATGATTTTTTTAATGTATTGTTGGATTTGGTTTGCTAATACTTTGTTGAGAATTTTTGCATCAGTGTTCATCAGAGATATGGCCTGTAGTTCTCTTTTTCCTGTAGTGTCTTTTTTTTTTTTTTTTTAAGATTTTATTTTATTTATTTGACAGAAAGAGATCACAAGTAGGCAGAGAGGCAGGCAGAGGGAGAGAGGGAAGTGGGCTCTCTGCTCGGGGCTCGATCCCAGGACCCTGAGATCATGACCTGAGCAGAAGGCAGAGGCTTAACCCACTGAGCCACCCAGGCGCCCCTTTTCTGTAGTGTCTTTATCTGGTTTTGGTTATCAGGATAATGCTGGCTTCATAGAATGAATTTGGAAGCTTTCCTTCCTCTTCTATTTTTCTTGGAATAGTTTGAGAAGAATAGATATTAACTCTTCTTTAAATGTTTGGTAGAGGGGCACCTGAGTGGCTCAGTTAGTTAAGTGTCTGCCTTTGGCTCAGGTCATGACCCCAGGGTCCTGGGATCAAGCCCCGCATCAGGCTCCTTGCTCAGTGATTCTGCTTTTCCTTCTCCCTTTGCCACTTCCCCCTACTCGTGCTCTGTCTCTCGAATAAATAAATAAATAAAATCTTAAAAAAAAATAAATGTTTGGTAGAATTCACCTGTGAAGCCATCTGGTCCCGGACATTTGTTTGTTGGGAGTTTGTGGATTATTGATTCAATTTCATTGCTGGTATTCAGTCTGTTAAATTTTCTATTTCTTACTGATTTGGTTTTTGGAGGTTATGTTTCTAGGAATTTATTCATTTCTTCTAAGTTGTCCAATTTGTTGGCATATAATTTTTCATCATATTCTCTTATCCTTTGTATTTCTGTGTGTTGGTTATTTCTCTTCTTTCATTTCTGATTTTGTTTGAGTCTTCTCTTCTTTTTTTTGATGGGTCTGGCTAAAGTCTTTTTTATTTTTTTAAGATTTATTTACTTATCTGACAGAGCACAAGCAGGTGGAGTGGCAGGCAGAGGGAGAGGGAAAACCAGGCTCCCTACTGAGCAGAGACCCTAACCTGGGGCTCAATCCCAGGACCCTGGGGTCATGATCTGAGCTGAAGGCAGACACTCAAGCGACTAAGCCACACAGGCACACCTTTTTTTTTTTTTCGTCTAAGATTTTACTTGTTTGAGAGAGAGACCACATACGAGCTGAGGAAGAGGGAGAAGCAAGGAGCCCAATGTGGGGCTCGATCCCAGGACTCTGGGATGATGACCTGAGCTGAAAGCAGTTGCTTAACTGACTGAGCCACCCAAGTCTGGCTAAAGTCTTACCAACTTTCTTGATCTTTTCAAAGAGCCAACTCCTGGTTTCATTGATCTTTTCTATTGTTTTTTTTTTTAGTTTCTCTTTCATTTATTTCTGCTCTAATCTTTATTATTTACTTCCTTTTACTGGTTTTGGGTTTTGCTTGTTCTTTTTCTAGTTCCTTTAGGTATAGGGTTAGGTTGTTAATTTGAGATTTTTCTTGCTTCTTCAATAGGCCTGTGTTGCTATAAAGTTCTCTCTTAAAATGGCTTTTACTGCATTCCAAAGATTTTGGATTGTTGTGTTTTCATTTTCATTTGTCTCCATGTATTTTTTTTTTAATTTCTTCTTTGATTTCTTGGTTGACTCATTGATTGTTTAGTAGCATGTTATTCAACCTCCATGTATTTGTGTTCTTTCCAGATTTTTGCTTGAGGTTGATTTCTAGTTGCCTAGCATTGTGATCAGAGAAGGTGCATGGTATGACTTTGGTCTTCCTGAATTTGTTGCGATTTGTTTTGTGGCCTCGCATGTGATCTATTCTGGAGAATGTTCCATGTGCATTTGAAAAGAATATGTATTCTGTTCTTTTAGAGTGGAATGTTTTGAATATTTCTGTTAGATCCAGATAGTCCAATATGTCATTCAGAGCCACTGTTTTCTTGTTGATTTTCTGTTTGGATGATCTATGCATAGATATAAATGGGGTGTTAGGGCAACTGGGTGGCTCGGTTAAGCAACTGCCTTCGGCTCAGGTCATGATCCTGGAGACCTGGGATCGAGTCCCGCATCGGACTCCCAGCTCTGCAGGGAGTCTGCTTCTCCCTCTGACCTTCTCCCCTCTCATACTCTCTCTCACTTTCTCTCTCTCTCTCAAATAAATAAATAAAATCTTTTTAAAAAATGGAGTGTTAAAGTCCCTTACTATTACTGTAATACTACAGATTATTTCTTTTATGTTTGTTATGAGCTGCTTTGTGTATTCGGGTGCTCTCATGTTGCGTGCATAAATATTTGCAGTTCTTACATATTTTTGTTGGATTGTTCCCTTTATGGTTATATGGTGTCCTCTGTCTCTTGTTGCAGTCTTTTGTTTAAAGTCTATTTTGTCTGATACAAGTGGTAGCACCCTGGCTTTCTTTTCAGTTCCATTTGCATCATAAATCTTTTTCCATCATTGCACTTTCTGCCTGTGTCTTTAGATCTGAAATGAGTCTCTTGTAGGCAGCATAGAGATGGGTCTTGCTTTTTATCCATTATGTCACCCTATGTCTTTTTTTAAAAAATATTTTATTCATTTATTTGGTGGGGGTGGGGACAGAGGGGGAGAGAGAGAATCTCAGAAAGGCTCCATACTCAGCACAGAGCCCAACACGGGCCCTGATCCCAGGACCCCAAGATCATGACCTGAGCCAAAATCAAGAGTTGGATACTTAACTGACTTAGCCACTCAGGCTCCCCACCCTGTGTCTTTCTTTTGATTGGAGCATTTAGTCCATTTATATTCAAAATGGTTATTGATAGATATGTATTTATTGCCAATTTGTTCCTTCTTTTATGGTTGTTTTTGTAGTTCTTTTCTGTTACCTTCTTCTCTTGCTCTCTTCTCACAGTTTGCTCATTTTCTTTAGTGATATTCTTCTAGTCCTTTCTCTTTTTTTGTATATCTGTTACCAGTTTTTGATTTGTGGTTACCATTAGGTTTATATATAACATCTTATGCATATAGCAGTCTATATTAAGTTGATGGTCACTTAAGTTTGAACCCATTCTAAAAGCACTACATATTTACTCCTTTCCTCCCCTGCTATGTATTTGGGTGTATGGTGTCACATCCTTTTATTTTGTGAATCTCTTGACTGGTTGTTAATACATATACTTAATTTTACTTTGGTGCTTCCTACTTTTCTTATTCCTGCTTATGATTTTTCCATTCAGAGTTGCCTTTAACACTTTTTCTAGGGCTGGTTTAATGGTGACAAATTCCTTTAACCTTCGTTTGTCTGGGAAACTCTCTCTCTCCTTCTATTCTGAATGATAGTCTTGCTGGATAGAGTATTCTTAGTTGAAGGGTTTTTTTCTTTTAGCACTTTGAATGTACCATGCCACTGTCTTCTGGTCTGAAAAGTTTCTGCTGAAAAATCAGCTGATAGCCTTATGGGGTTTCCCCTGTGTGTAACTGTTTTGTTTTGCTGCTTTTAAAATTCTCTATCACTACTTTTTGCCATTTAATTTACTATGTGTCTTAGTGTGGACTTCCTTGGGTTGATTTTGTTGGGGAGGGTTTCTGTACCTTCTGGATCTGGATTTCTGTTTCCTTCACCAGATTCAGGAAGTTTTCAGCCATCATTTCTTCAGATAAGTTTTCTGTCCCCTTTCTCTCTTTTCTCCTTCTGGGACCCCCGTATTGCAAATGTTATTATGCTTGATGGTGTTGCAGAGTTCCCTTAAGCCTATTTTTATTTATTGTTATTATTTTTATCTCTTCTGTTCAGCTTAATCCCTTTCCATTACTCTTCCTCCAGGTCACTGATGCATTTTTCTACTCACGGTAATGTATTTATTCCCTCTAGAATATTTTTAATCTCAGTTATTGAGTTCTTTGCCTCTGATTGGTACTTTTTTAATTTTCTTTTTCTTTGCTGAGGGTCTCACTGAAGTCCTCCACTCTTTTCTCAAATCCACTGATTATCTTTATGACCATTATTTTAAATTCTCTATCAGGTGTATTACTTATCTCCATTTTATTTAGCTCTTTTGCTCTGATTTTGTCCTGTTCTTTAATTTGGGACATATTCTTATGTCTCCTCATTTTGTCTAACTCTCTGTGTCTGTTTCTGTGTGTTAGGAAAGTCAGCTATGCCTCCTGATCTTGAAATTAGTGGCCTTATGAAGAAGGGATCCTGTAGTGCCCTGCAGTGCAATATCCTCTGTTCACCAGAACCTGGCACTTCAGGGGTGTCTCCTATGTGTGTTGCGTGTGACCTACTGTTGTTGCTGAGGTGCATTTGCCTTCTGTCCAGTCTTCTGCAATGGCTCTCTTTGCCAGTTGTGGGCAGTGTTTTGTCCCTGTGTTAGTGGGCCAGGGTGGGGCCACCTTGGGTTTAAGTTGAGTCTGACCAGGCATTTGCCAGAGCTGTGGTAGCCCCAAACTGTAAGGCACTTTCCCTGTGTTGTCATGAGAGGTTTCTGTTGGTGGGTGGTGCCTGAAGTCAGACCAGATGTCTACCCACTGCTAGTGCTGCAGTCAGACTGGTGTGTGTGGTTATCTTCCGCTCTCCTCAGGGGAAGAGTCACTTTGGAGTTGGGCTAGCCCCTCCAGGGACTGCTTGCACACTGCCAGGGTTGTGGCACCACTCTGGATGGGCTCCTGCCAGGGATGTGTTGTTGAAGGGGGTGTGTCCACAGGACAGTACAGGGGCAGGGCCCATGGTGCCAGCAAGGTCTGCCACTCTGCTGCAGGAGGAGACCAGCAGCCACTGTGGAAAACTCCTGCCCAGGCCAAGAGGGAGGGGGACACTTCAGCAGGAGAACCCCAGGGGTGAGGCATGCTGTTAGCAAGCTAGGTGGAAAGTGTTTGCTCTGTGCTGGTTCTTGCAGAAGTCTCTGTATTTAGGCTGGGAGCTAGGGGAGGGAAATTGTGCCTGCCAGATCTTTTATTCTTTTTCTTTTTTTTTTTTTTAAGATTTATTTATTTTAGAGAGAGTGAGAGTGTGAGCAGAGGGAGGGGCAGAGGGAGAGGGAGAAGCAGACTCCCTGCTGAGCAAGGAGCTCGATGTGGGGCTCAATCCCAGGACCTTGAGATCATGACCTGAGCCGAAATCAGACATTTAACCTACTGAGCCACTCAGGGACCCTCCTCCTCCCACCCCAGCTCTTTTATTCTTGGAGAAGTCTCAAGTGTTTTTCAAACTGTTGTTTCAGTGCCGTATTGCAGCAGGGCTATTTGTTGTGTGGTCTCTTTAAGAATGGGAACTCAGTTTCCTATCCCTTCCAGCTCTCCCAGAGCTCAGCTGCTGATTTTTAAAGTTTTAGGCATTAAGCTCTACAGATTGTAAGAACTTGTGAAATTAGGCCCCTCTGGTTTTCAAAGCCAAATGTTATGGGGATTTGTTGTCCTAGTGCAGGTCGCCTGTGCCTGGGGTGCCTGGTGTGGGGTCTTCTCTCCCCTCTCTATGCCCTGGTGTCCCTCCCTCCCGTGGACAGTCCTCCGGGTCATTTTGGCTCTTGAGCTTTTCTGCTTTTCCTACCCTCTTTGATGTGGCCTCTTCTCTACATTTATCTGTCTGTGCTACCAGTGTTTGGGTCATTTTCTGGGTTATTTACACTGATGTGGGTGTTATCTAGGTGTATCTGTGGGACAAGGTAAGAGTAGGATCCTCCTACTCTGCCCTCTTCCCCAGAAGTCTCCAAAGGTTAATTTTTTAAAAACAAGGAAAATAAAGGGGCATCTGGGTGGCTCAGTTGGTTGAGCATCCAACTCTTGATCTCACCTCAGGTCTTGATCTCAGTGTCATGAGTTTAAGCTCCATGTTGGGCTCCATGCTGGGTGTGGAGCCTACTTAAAAAACAAATAAGGGGCACCTGGATGGCTCAGTCAGTTAAGCATCAGACTCTTGATTTCTGCTCAGGTCATGATTGAGATTGAGCCCTGTGTTTGGCTCTGCACCCAGCGGGAAGTCTGCTTGAGATACTCTCTCTCCCTTTGTCCCTCCCCTTGCCCACACTCTCTCAAAAAATAAATAAGTAAGACCTTTAAAGCAAACAAAAGAACAACAAAAAACAGGGAAAATATATGTAAATGGAAAGGAGCTAAGATAATTAAAACAAACTTGAAAAAGAAGAACATTACTGGAGGGCTTAACCTACCCTGCAAAGTACTTTCTAAAAAGCTACAGTAATTAAGACAGTGTTGAATTGGCATAAAGACAGAACAGTGGGAAAGAATAGAGTCCAGAAATAGGCCCATACTTCTATGGTTACTTGATTTTTTTTTTATAAAAGCACTAAAACAATCCAGTGAGGAAAAATTTTTAAATAGAGGTATAATTGATGTATAACATTATATTAGTTTCAAGTATACAACATAATGATTTGATATTTGTATACATTGTGAAATGATCACTACAATAAATCTAGTTAACATCCATCACCATATATAGGTAAAACGTTTTTCTCATGATAACTTTTAAGATCTATTCTTTTAGCAACTTTCAAATGTGCAGTACAATATTATTAACCGTAGTCACCATGGTGTACATTACATTCTTTAGACTTATTTATTTTATAACTGGAAGTTTGTATCTTTTGACCCCCTTAACCCCCCACCCCCCCACCTAGGAAATACCACTCTGTTCTCTGTATCTACAAGCTCATGTTTTTCTTTTTTTCTTTAAGATTTTATTTATTTAGTTGAGAGAGACAGCGGGCACAAGCAGGGGGGTGGGAGGGGCAGAGGGAGAGGGAGAAGCAGACTCCCCACTGAGCAGGAAGCCCAACATAGGGCTTCATCCCAGGACCCTGAGATCATGACCTGAGCCAAAGGCAGATGCTTAATCTACTGAGCCACGCAGGTGCCTCTCATTTTTTTCTTTAAGAATCCACATATAAGTGAGATCATATGATATTCGTCTGTGTTTGACTTCACTTACCATAATGCCCTTAGGGTTCATCTGTGTCGTCACTAGTGGCAAGATTTCATTTTTCTAAAGGCTCAATAATATTCCAGTGTGTACGCATGTGTGTGTGCGCGTGTGTGTGTGCCATGTTTTCTTTATCCATTTGTCCACTAGTGGAGACTTAGGTTGTTTCCATGTTTTGGCTATTGTAAATAATGCTGCAGTGAACATGTGTGTGTGTATATATCTTTTCAAATTAGTGTTTTTGTTGTCTTTAGGTAAATACCCAGAAGTGGAGTTGCTGAATCATATGGTAGTTATATTGTTAATTTTCTGAGGAACCTTCATACTGTTTTTCATAGTGGTTGCACCAATTTACATTCTCGCCAATAGTGCACAAGGGCTCACTTTTCTCCACATCCTCGCCAACACTTTATCATTTCTTATCTTTTTGGTAATAGCCATTTTGACAGGTGTGAGGTGATATCTCATTGTGGTTTTGACTTGCCTTTCCCTGATGATTGTGATGTTGAGCATTTTTTTCACATAATTATTGGCCATCTGTATGTCTTCTTTAGAAAAATGTCTATCATATCCTTTGCCCATTTTTTAATCAGATTGTTTGGGGTTTTTGCTCATATATTTGTATGTGTTCTTTATATATTACAGCTATTAACCTTATGAGATATATATTTGCAGTTTTTCCCTCACATTCAGTAAGTTGCCTTTTCATTTTTTTTGATGGTTTCCTTAGCTCTGCAGATTTTAGTTTGATGTAGTCACACTTGCTTATTTTTATTTTTATTGCCATTGTTTTTGGTGTGAAATCCCAGAAAATAATTACCAAGACCAGTATCAAGAAGCTTCCTGTCTGTTTTCTTCTAGGAGTTTTATGATTTCAGGTCTTAACATTCAGGTCTTTAATCCATTTGAGTTAATTTTCATGTATGGTGTAAAATAGTGTTGCATTTTCATTCTTTTGCAAAGCATTTACATTTTTTTTCTCCAAAGATCTGGTTATTTTATTTTATTTTTAAGATTTATTCATTTATTTATTTATTTGACAGAGAGAGAGATCACAGTGTGCAGAAAGGCAGGCAGAGAGAGAGAGGGCGAGGCAGGCTCCCGGCTGAGCAGAGAGCCCGATGCGGGGCTCGATCCCAGGACCCTGAGATCATGACCTGAACTGAAGGCAGAGGCTTTAACTCACTGAGCCACTCAGGCACCCCTACATTTTTTTTTTTTTTAAGATTTTATTTATTTATTTGTCAGAGAGAGAGAGAGCACAAGCAGGCAGAGGCAGAGGGAGAAGCAGGCTCCCTGCCGAGCAAGGAGCCCGATGTGAGACTCGATCCCAGGAGCCTGGGATCATGACCTGAGCCGAAGGCAGCTGCTTAACCAACTGAGCCACCCAGGCGTCCCAAGTATTTACATTTTTAATTTGAAAATAATTTTAGACTTACAGAAGAGTTGCAAAAACAGTACAAAGAATTCGTATATACTCTTCATCCAGCTTCCCCTACAATTGATACTTTAAAATACCTATAGTGCAGTTATCAAAACTGAGAAATTAACATTGGTAAAATAGTATTAACTAAACTATAGACTTTATTAAGATTTTACCGGTTTTTCTACTAATGTTCTTTTTCAGTTCCTGGATCCACTACCGGATCTCACTTTGCATTTTGTTGTTATGTTTTATTAATCTCTTTCAGTCTGTGACAGTTTCTCAGTCTTCCTTTTTCATGACCTTGATACTTTTGAAGAGTATTTCGTCAGGTATTTTTTTTGAATGTCTTGCAGTTTGAGCTTGTGTGATGTTTTCTTATATTAGATTGAGGTTATGCGTTGTTGGGAACAATACCACAGAGATGATGTATTCATTTCAGTGTATCATATGAAAGAACTAATGATGTTGAGGTCTTTTTGTTAGTAAAATTAACCTTGGTCATTTGGTTAAGGTGTTATCTGCCAGATTTTTTCCAAGTGGAGTTACTTTTTGTAATTTTTAAATATTTGGGGGAAATACTATGAGACTTTGCAAATAATCCTGTTTTTCCTTAAATGTTTGTCCACTAATTTAGTATTCATTAGTGGATCTTGCCTGCAGCAATTATTACTGTAGTGTTATTGTGATTTCATATGTCCTCATTTCTTCTACATATATTTATTGGAATTTATCTATAAGGAAGAGCTGTTCCTTCTTCACCTTTTATTTATTAATTCAGTTATTTATATCTAGACGAGCTTGTGGATATTTATTTCATTTGGGGTGTTATAATTCAGTACTATTTTCTGCTCTATTTTGAGTGTTTTCAGATGTTATAATTACTGTCTTACAATGTTAATTATTTTTGCCTTAAACTGTTAGTTGTATGTTAGGAAAAATATGAGAAGAAAAAATATCTTTTGTATTTACCCACTTATTTATTTATGATGCTCTTTATTTCTCCCTTCCTTCTGGGTTTTCTTCTTCAGCCTAAAGAACATCCTTTAGCATTTCTTGTAGTCAAGTCTTCTGCCAACAAATTATTTAATCTTCTCTTTATCATAAAATGTCTTTATCTTGGGGGTGCCTGGGTGGCTCAGTCGGTTAAGCATCTGCCTTTGGCTCAGTTTATGACCTCAGGGTCCTAGGATCAAACCCTGCATCAGGCTCCCTACTCAGTGGGGAGTCTGCTTCTCCTTCTCCCTCTGGCCCTCTTTCAGCTCATGTTCTCTCCCTTTCGAAGAAATAAGTAAAATCTTTTGAAAAAACTAAAAATTAAAATGTCTTTATCTTACCCTCGTTTTAAAAGGATATTTCAATGGATTTGAAATTCTAGTTTGACAGTATTTTAAAAGATATTGTTCCATTGTCTTCTGGACTCCATTTTTTCTCAGAAGAAGTCACTTGTAATTCATATTATAGTTCCTCTGTATGTAATATATGCTTTTCTTCCCAGCTTGTTTCAAGATTCTCTAATTTTTTTTCTTAATCACTTTGTCCATTATGTACTTAGGTGTGACTTTCTTTGCATTTATCCTGCTTGGGGTTTGCTGAGGTTTTCACATCTTAATAGTTTTCATCAAATTAAAAAAATTTTATCCACGATTTTTTCCTATTTTTCCTGTCCCATTCCACTTTCTTTTCCTTCTAGAACTCACGTTATACATGTTTGTGACTGGTTAGTATTGTTCTATAGGTCTCTAAGATTCTATTCATTTTTCTTCAATCTCTTTTCCTCTGCTGTTCAGATTGGGTAATTTTTGTTCTTTGTCTTCAGTAATTTCACTGATTCTTCTTCCATATCTAATCTATTAAAACTGTCCAGAAAATTCTTCATTTCAATTATTGAACTTTTCAGTTGTAGAATTTCCATTTGTTTCTTCTTTTACAGTGTACATTTTTCTGCTGATATTTCCTATCAGTTGGCTAATTTAAACTACCTTTTCCTTTGAATATATTTATAATAGTTTGTGCTTTGAAGTCTCTCCTAAATGTAATATCTATAACAGGCTTGGTTTTTTTACAGCTTTTTTTCCTTATAAGTTACTTTTTTTTCTTTGCATGTCTAGTAAATCCTTATTTTATATTGGGTAATGTGTTCGTATTTTATATTCAGTTTTACGTCTGAAGAGGTTGATTTTTGTTCTAGCAGGCTAATCACCTTAACCCTGTGTTGGCTTGTTTTTGTACATTTTATAGAGTTGATATGTAGAAACCCAAGTCATTTTCCAAACTCTTCTAACTTGATACCACACAACCTCCAAATTATCTTTTTTTTTTTTTTTTTCCAAATTATCTTTTTTGTGAATCTTGTTGAGGCTTGGGGTTTTTTTGTTATTTTGTTTTTTAGGGTAGATCGAGAGCAGATTTCCATCTACAAAGTTTTTTGTTTTTTTTTTTCCTACTGAAGCCTTACTTTTTTGACCTCTTAGCTGGATACCATCAGTTTTATCAAGGTCTCTCCATTCTGGTTGGACCTGAAAGCCAGCATTTTCTAGCACTGCTTGATCACTTAATCTTGTTCCATTCTCCATTGCAACTATTCTCTGGGAAATTTTATATAGTCTCACCTGTACATGAATAGCCTACCTTTTGGCCAAGGACTCATGGGGAGCTCCCACACAGATTTTGAATACCCACTTCTTCATAGGTCCCTCCCCTCCAATGCCCTGCCTTGTAGATTCCAGGTACTTTGGCAGCTCTGAACTCTATTCTTTGTCTCCTCAGCTTACTGGAACCACTGTACTCTTCTTGGGCTCTAGGTCCCTGCTCAGTGGACAAGAAAATTTCCACAGGCACACATCCAGGGCAATCATAAGTTTACCTTAGAAGTTTCCCTTCTGTCAGGGATCACAGTCTTGTGCTATCTCTTAACCAGAGCCTGATAGCAACCTACTCATATGCTTTATCCAGTTTTATAGTAGCCTTTGGTGGGAGGGCTGATTTGGTACCCATTATTTCATCATTGCTGGATGGAGAAGTTCCAGTATATTGTTTTGATGTATATTCCCATTGCCACATGATTGAAATTTTGCTACTTCATCTTTACCAGTTGAAGAGTTATGTGAAGAGATAGTTCGATATTGTTGATGATATAACTCTTTCATTCTTATCCCCACAGTATCTCAGCAAAAAGGTCAAAAATTTTTTTAAAGATTTTATTTATTTATTTGAGAGAGAGAGAAAACATGAGCAGGGGGGGAGGGACAGAGGGAGAGGGTGAAGCAGACTGCCCACTGAGCAGGAAGCCCAATGTGGGGCTCCATCCCAGGACCCTGGGATCATGACCTTAGTCGAAGGCAGATGCTTAACAGCCTGAGCCACCCAGGTGCCCCCAAAAGGTGCAAATTTAAACTCATTTTTGAATGGTCATGCTGGTTTATTTAGTTTATTTAGTTCTTTCATCAAGAGCTTGTAGAACATAACATTTAAAGCTTCTCATTCTTTAATGATAGTTTGATTCTCTTAAAAGTCCAGATTCAAAGTTAATTTTTTTCTGGTCTTTGATGATAGTACTTAATTATTTTCTGGCATGTAGTACTGCCGATGAGAAGTCTAACTCATGTTCGTTTGGGTAATTTCCTTCTCTTTTGTAGTGTTTAGGATTTTCTCTTTATCTTTGTTATTCTGGGTTTCATTGTGATATATTCAGTTGTGTGATTTTTTTTGGTGCCTTTTTTTTTTAAAGAAATTTATCATGCTTGGCATTTGGTAAATTTATTCAAACAACAAACATTACTTACACCTGTCTTATAATTCTCAGTTATTTATTCTGGACCTATTTTTTTTTTTAAGATTTTATTTATTTATTTGACAGAGAGAGAGAGGGATCACAAGTAGGCAGAGAGGCAGACAGAGAGAGAGGGGGAAGCAGGCTCCCCGCCGAGCAGAGAGCCCGATGTGGGGCTCGATCCCAGGACCCTGAGATCATGACCTGAGCCGAAGGCAGAGGCTTAACCCACTGAACCACCCAGACGCCCCTGGACCTATTTTTTAATTGAAATTTTTTAGTGTTTATGTCTTTAAAATCTATCCTTAATGTCCTTAGGGATTTGCCTATTTTGGACATTTCATAATAATGAAATAATACAATATGTAGCCTTTTGTGTCTGGCTTCCTCCTTCCTTCCTTCCTTCCTTCCTTCCTTCCTTTCTTCCTTTCTTCCTTCCTTCCTTCCTTCCTTCCTTCCTTCCTTCCTTCCTTCCTTCCTTCCTTCCTTCCGAGATTTATTTATTTGTTTGACAAAGAGATAGAGCCAGAGAGGATAAGCGGGGGGAATGGTAGTTGGAGAAGGAGAAGCAGGCTTCTCCTTGAGCAGGGAGCCCGATGTGGGGTTCGATCCCAGGACCTTAGGATCATGACCTGAGCTAAAGGCAGACACTTAACCAACTGAGCCACCCAGGCACCCTTTGTCTGGCTTCTTTCATTGAGCATAATGTTTTCCAGATTCATCCATGTTGTAGCATGTAATAGTACTTAATTTATTTTTATGGCTGAATGATATTGCATATTTTGTTAATCTGTTTATTTTTGATGGACACTTGGGTTGTTTCCACTTTTGCCTATTATGAATCACGCTGCTATGAAAGGTTCAAGTAGGGTGGAATAGAGGCTATTATGCTAAGTGAAATAAGTCAATTAGAGAAAGACAATTATCACATGATCTCACTGATACGAGGACTTTGAGATACAAGACAGAGGATCATAGGGGAAGGGAGGGAAAAATAAAACAAGATGAAACCAGAGAGGGAGACAAACCATAAGAGACGCTTAATCTCAGGAAACAAACTGAGGGTTGCTGAATGGGAGGGGGGAGGGATGGGGTGGCTGGGTTATGGACATTGGGGAGGGTATGTGCCATGGTGAGTGCTGTGAACTGTGTAAGACTGATGAATCACAGACCTGTACCCCTGAAACAAATACTACATTATATGTTAATTAAAAAAAAGAAGATTCAAATACTACCTTCTTTTAAATGTGTTCTTTTATAGTTACTAATCTGCTTTCCATAACATTTTCATTTCAAATACTGTATCTTTAATTTCCAAGATTTCTAACAGGGTTTTCCTTCTTTAAACTTTCTGTTTAATCAATGGCAGTATATTCTTTTTTGAAAAATTTTTTTATTTGGGTATAGTTGACACACAGTGTCACATAGTTTCAGGTAAAGAGCATAGTGATTCAACATCTGTATATGTTATGCTATGCTCAACACAAGTGTAGCTACCATCTGTCACCATACAACACTATTACAACGTCATTGACTATATTCCTACTGTACCTTTTATTCCCATAACCTATTCATTCCATAACAAGAAGCCTTTAACTGTATTTCCCCATTTTATTCCCCATTTTACCCATCTCCCATCCCCCTCCCTTCTAACAACCATCAGTTTGTTCTCTGTTATTTATAGGTCTGATTCTTTTTGTTTGCTTGTTTATTCATTTGTTTTGTTTTTCAGATTCCAGTTATGAGTGAAATTTATATGGTATTTGTCTTTCTCAGTCTAACTTCTTTCACTTAGAGTACCATAAGTTCCATCACTTAGAGTACCAGTTTTCACAAATGAACCCGATTTTTATGCTATGTAATATTCCAGTGTGTGTGTGAGTGTGTGTATACCACATCTTTATTCATTTGTCTATCAGTGGACACTTGGGTTGCTTCCATATCTTGGCCTTTGTAAATAATGCTGCGATAAACATAGGGATGTATATGTCTGTTTGAATTAATTTTTTCCTTTTTCTTTGTGTAAATACCCAGTAGTGGAATTATTGGATCATATGGTAGTTCTATTTTTAATTTTTTGAGGAAACTCCATACTGTTTTCAGCAGTGGATATACCAATTTACTTTCCCACAAACAGTGCATGACAGTTCCTTTTTGTCCATATTCCTGCCACATTAATTCTTATTTTTCATTTGAACCATTTGGACAGGTGTAAGGTGATATCTTATTGTGGTCTGATTTGCATTTCCGTGATGATGAGTGATGTTGAACATCTTTTCATGTGTCTGTTGGCCATCTGTATATCTTTTTTTGGAAAAATGTCTATTCAGATCATCTGCCCATTTTTAATTGGATTATTTGTGGGTTTTTTGGTGGTGTTCTTTACTTTGGATATCAACCCCTTATCAGGCATATCATTTATACATATCTCCTTTCATTCAGTAGGTGGCCTATTTTATTTTAATTTTTTTAATTTGAATTCTAGTTAAATAGGTTGTCTTTTGGTTTGTTGATAGTTTCCTTTTCAGATTGTTTTTGTTAATTCTGTTTCCTCATGTATAAGTTTTACTAGTTGATATGTGTCACATTTTTCATGGTATTGATCTTTGTTGGTTGGTAACTTTTTTTTTTTTTTTAGATTTTATTTATTTATTTGACAGAGAGAGATCACAAGTAGGCAGAGAGGTAGGCAGAGAGAGAGGAGGAAACAGGCTCCCCGCTGAGCAGAGAGCCCGATGCGGGGCTCCATCCCACGACCCTGAGATCATGACCTGAGCCAAAGGCAGAGGCTTTAACCCACTGAACCACCCAGGTGTCCCTGTTGGTTGGTAACTTTTAGTTAAGAGTTAATTGTCCATAATCTATTTGTTTTGAACACATCCTGCATTGACAGGCTTCCAGTAGGAGGTTCTCTGTTGCTGAGCCCTAATCTTGCAGGTGTGTGTGTGTGGGGGGGTGGTTAAATTTTGCTTGAGTGGCAAGACAGAAAGCTCTGGCATCTTAATAGATATAGTTCTGAATCCTATTTCTGCTTACGTGATTTATATGACATAGCTGTGAAGGCCCTCAATCTGTACCATTGATGCAGTTGCTAGCATCACTTGGCTTTAACCAACTCTCTAGTAGGCAGGTGACAAATCTCTGGCCTTTGTTCATATTTTGGTTCCTTGTTTAGATCTCCTGTGTGTGGCCTGTGTGGATCTTGCTCTTAAACCTGTGGCTGTTGCAATATTAGCCCCATGTTTTTTCCCTAGTCCAAGCCCCACATATGGTGTGCATCTTTGGCCCTTTCCTGCCATTATAGATTCTTTCTCTTTTTCCTTTTTGAAAATGAGGAAAATATACCTCTCCATTTCTGGTCTATAAAGATTTCTCTCTTTTTCTCACCATGACTATGTATTTATTAAGTTTTAGACATACTTGTTTTAATAGATGATGGGGATTAAGGAGTGGACTTGTGATGGGCACTGGGTGATGTATGGAAGTGTTGAATCACTATATTGTATACCTGAAACTAATATTACACTGTATATTAACTAAATAGACTGTAAATTAAAAACTTAAAAATATTTGTTTTATCATTTTACGTGTTTGGGAAGATGCAGTTTCAACAAATGCTCAACTTATCTGGAAATAGAAGTTTTATTTCAATATTAATAATGATAAATTTATTTATAATAATTTATAATATTAGTTTTATTCTGCTTTTCACATTTAACTCTAGTCCATCTGGATTTTGATTTGTGTGTGTGTGTGTGTGTGTGTGTATGTGTATGAAGTGAGGCAATTGAAATTGATTTCCCGGGGCACCTGGGTGGCTCAGTGGGTTAAAGCCTCTGCCTTCCGCTTGGGTCATGATCTCAGAGTCCTGGGATCGAGCAGGGGCATCAGGCTCTCTGCTCAGCGGGGAGCCTGCTTCCTCCTCTCTCTCTGACTGCCTCTCTGCCTACTTGTGATCTCTCTCTGTCAAATAAATAAGTAAAATCTTAAAAAAAAAAAAAAAGATAAAAAAAAGAAATTGATTTCCCTCAAATCACTACACATTTTATTTAAATTGTTACGATTTCTGGAGAATTTAGTTATTGACAAGACTTTTTCTCACGTATCTACCTGTTTTCCCTGTTCTTCACTGTATCAGTACTTCAAAGACAAGGTAGGATTCAGGAACAAATTTTTTCTTATTTTACGGAAAGGTAATTTAATCACAGTAAAAAGGGGGTCACCTAAGGTCAGAAAGTTGGTCAGTGGTAAAACTGAAGATTGATACAAGTCATCTTGGTTCAGTGCCAAGTTCACTAAATTTCAGTGTAGCATAACCTTGCTGCTATATTATCCCATGCTTTATGACTGAATTATATTTGAAAAATAATGGCAAGAAAAACATTACCCATTAAGATTGATAGCTAGTACTTGATCTTGGTAATGTTCATACTTTTTGAGATGGTTAAAGCTTTATTAGATACGTAGTATGAATGCTGTAGGAGAAAGTTGTGCTATTAGGATGTATTTTGTTATTAGGTTTTTAAAGTTGAATTCTTGTATAATATCAACATTGTCAACCTCATTTACAAGGTAGAGCTTGTATTGTTCTTTATTCATCTGTAGTTCCCATTATAAAATGGGAGATTTGTTTTTTTCCTTTATGAGTGCCAAGGTACAGAAAGGAAGAACATTGATGCAAATTTTGATGATGCAGGACCTGCTGGTGCTTTGTGGAAAGATAGTTCTCAGTCTACATAAATACGCCAAGTAGTTAACTTATGAGTTAAATTAGCAAGAATTTGCTTTACTTTGTTAGAGACTATCTTTACTTTGCTAAAGACTGCCATAAATCCAGTATGTTGTTAACAAACATATGTTGTTAACAAACATGTAAGAGAATGGTCAAGTTTCATTCTTCTGTATACAGCCGTCCAATTTTCCCAGCACCATTTATTGAAGAGACTGTCTTTTTTCCACTGGATATTTTTTCCTGCTTTGTCGAAGATTATTTGACCATAGAGTTGAGTGAGGGTCCATATCTGGTCTCTCTATTTGAAAAATGCTGATGGTATTTTGATCAGGATGGTGTTGAAAGTATGGATTGCTCTGGGCAGCATAGACATTGTAACGATGTTTATTCTTCGATCCATGGGCATGGAATGTTTTTCCATCTTTTTGTGTCTTCTTCAATTTCTTCCATGAGTGTTCTGTAGTTCCTCGAGTATAGATCCTTTACCTCTTTGGTTAGGTTTATTCCAAGGTATCTTACAGTTTTTAGTGCTATTGTAAATGAAATTGATTCTCTAATTTCCCTTTCTATGGTTTCATTGTTAGTGTATAAGAAAGCAACTGATTTCTGTGCATTGATTTTGTGTTCTTCTACATTATGAACTGCTGTATGAGTTCTAGTAATTTGGGGGTGGAGTCTTTTGGATTTTCCACATAAAGTATCATTCATCCGCGAAGAGAGAGAGTTTGACTTCTTCTTTGTCAGTTTGAATACCTTTTATTTCTTTTTGTCGTCCGATTGCTGTTGCTAGGACTTCTAATACTATGTTGAACAATAGTGGTGAGAGTGGGCACCCTTGTCGTGTTCCTGATCTCAGTGGGAAGGCTCTCACCTTTTCCCCATTGAGCATGATATTCGCTGTGGGTTTTTCACAGATGGATTTTATGAAGTTGAGGAATGTTCCTCTATCCCTATACTCTGAAGAGTTTTAATCAGGAAAGGATGATGTATTTTGTCAAATGCTTTTTCTGCATCAATTGAGAGGACCATGTGGTTCTTCTCTCTTCTCTCATTAATTTGTTCTATCACATTGATTGATTTGCGAATGTTGGACCACCCTTGCATCCCAGGGATAAATCCTACCTGGTCATGGTGGATAATCATTTCAATGTACTGTTGGATCCTATTAGCTAGGATCTTGTTGAGAATCTTGGCATCCATATTCGTCAGGGATTTTGGTCTGAAATTCTCCTTTTTGATGGGGTCTTTGCCTTCTTTGGGGATCAAGGTAATGTTGGCTTCATAGGAAGAGTCTGGAAGTTTTCCTTCTGTTTCTATTTTTTTAAACAGCTTCAGGAGAATAGGTATTATTTCTTCTTTGAATGTTTGGTAGAATTCCCCAGGGAATCCAGCAGGTCCTGGACTCTTGTTTTTTTGGGAGGTTTTGGATCACTGCTTCAATCTCACTACTAGTTATTAGTCTATTCAGGTTGTCAATTTCTTCTTGTTTCAGTCTTGGAATTTTATAGGTTTCTAGGAATGCAACCATTTCTTCTAGATTGTTTAACTTATTGGCATATAGCTGTTGATAATAATTTCTGATCATTGTTTCTATTTCCTTTGCGTTAGTCGTGATCTCTCTCCTTTCATTCATAATTTTATTAATTTGGGTCCTCTCTCTTTTCTTTTGGATTAGTCTGGCCAGTGGTTTATCAATCTTATTAATGCTTTCAAAGAACCAGCTTCTAGTTTCATTCATGTGTTCTACTGTATCTCTGGTTTCTAACTTATTGATCTCTGCTCTAATCTTAATTATTTCCCTTCTCGTGCGTGGGGTAGGCTTAAGAAGATGTGGCCCATATATACAATGGAATTTTACTCAGTCATCAGAAAGGATGAATACCCAACTTCTGCAGCAACGTGGATGGGATTGGAGGAGATTATGCTGAATGAAATAAGTCAAGCAGAGAAAGTCACTTATATGGTTTCACTTACTTGTGGAACATAAAGAATAACATGGAGGACATTAGGAGAAGGAAAGGAAAAGTGAAGGGGGGAAGGTCCGAGGGGGAGATGAACCATGAGAGACTATGGACTCCCGAGAAACAAACTGAGGGTTTTAGAGAGGCGGGGGATGGGAGGATGGGTGACCCTGGTGATGAGTATTAAGGAGGGCACATATTGCATGGAGCACTGGGTGTTATACGTAAACAATGAAGATTGAAACACTACATCAAAAACTAATGATGTATTGTATGATGACTAACATAGGACAATAAAAAAAAAAATACTGTTTTAGGTAAATGCTTGAGAGGCTCATTCTTAAATTTTTCTGCTTTCAGTTCTAAATTAGCTCACTTACTGAGTTTGAGTTTATTAAATAATGAGTTAATTTATTAAAAAATACAAGAATATAAGCTAGAGGGGTGCCTGGGTGGCTCAGTTGTTAAGTGCCTGCCTTCGGCTCAGGTCATGATCCCAGGGTGCTGGGATCGAGCCCTGCATTGAGCTTCCTGCTCATTGGGAAGCCTGCTTCTCCTTCTCCTTCTCCCACTCCCCCTGCTTGTGTTCCCTCTCTCGCTGTCTCTCTCTCTCTGTCAAATAAATAAAGAAAATCTTAAAAAAAAAAAAATAAGAACTATCAGCTTTGAAGATTTCTGGCTTTGCACATGACCTTGTGGAAATTAACTGAAAATACAAATTGATTTAGCAAATGTGAAAAATTGAAAACATGAGATTAAATGTCTTAACCCCATAAAGTAATTCTAAATGTTCAAGCAATTTGCTGATGCATAGCCATTTCCAGTCATATTTTAAATTTTGCAGATAATCTTTTCATCAGGGAAATGCCTTCTTGGCTCATCAGTTTAATAAACAATTCCAGAAATTCTGGTACTTATCCAAACTGCGTTTTCTTTTTGTCGCCATTTCTTCTCACACAGAAATACAATCTATACTGCCCGGATTCTCTGCAAAACTGAATTGGACTTCAGATGAAGCCAGCTATTCTCAGGACATATCAGGGGTAACACCCTTCCAGATGATTTTTGAGGCAAGTTTTGTTGTGGTTCTATAAATTACTGATGTCTTAATTCTTATTTTTCTACAAATCCAGTAAAGCCTAGGCCCATCGCAGTTTGAAGTTGAAATGAAATAAGGCATTGGTTCCCGAACTTCTCTGTGCAGATGTTGAAACACTTGGTAGCTTCCAAAATACTGGTATTTGTGTCCCACTCCAAGAGGTTGTGATTTAATTGGTCTACGGTGCAGGATTAGTTTGCTCAGGTGGCCATTAAAAAAAGATACTACAAATTGAGTGGTTAAAAAATAGATACTTATTTCCTTATACTTTTGGAGGCTCGAAGTTTAAGATTAAAGTGGCTTGTCATTGTTCTCTCACATGGCCTTTCCTCTGTATGTGAAGAGAGAGTACTCTCATGTCTTTCTCTTCTTATAAGGACACCTGTCTGATCAGATTAGGGCTCCACGTTTATGACCTCATTTAACCTTAATTATGTCTTTAAGGCTCTATCTCCAAGTACAGTCACATGAGGGGCTAGGCTTCAATGTGTGAATTTTGGGAGACACAATTTAGTCCATACCGATGTGGCCTGGGCTTTGGAATATTTTTGAAATCCCAGATGGGAAAAAATCCCAGATGATTCCTAATTCGCAGATAAATTTGAGAGCCACTGAAACAAGCCATTATTTGAATTTGGATCTCCTGAAAAAGAAAATAAAAATGGATTCTCAGTGCAGATCCTATTTGAATACATTTTCATTAGGTTGGCTTAAAGATCTTTATTGATTTATTTGTAGCTCAGATTTATGAGAGTGACAGTTGAGTTCTCCATTCTCTTTAACAATTCTCTGATCCCGTCTTTCTTTCCCTTGAGTATGTGGAGACATAAAGAATTAGAATTTTTTTTTTAAGATTTTATTTAGGGGCACCTTGGTGGCTCAGCCGGTTAAGCATCTGCCTTCAGCTCAGTAGGGAGTCTGCTTCTCGCTCTCCCTCTGCTGCTCCTCCTGCTTGTGCTCTTTCTCTCTGTCAAATAAATAAATAAAATCTTAAAAAAAAAAAGGTTTGACAGAGCGTGGGGGGGGAGGGGTTGCGGGGGGGGGGGTTGGGGCTGAGGGAGAGGGAAAAGACTCCCTGCTGAACAGGGAGCCCAATTAAGGGCTTGATCACAGGACCTCAGCCAAAGGCAGTTGCTTAACTGAGCTACTCAGGAGTCCCAGAACTAGAGTACTTTAAACATTCTCCCAAGAAGCATTTGGAAGGCCTTTCTTCGTGTTTGGACAATTATACGCTCCTTCTCAAAGGAAATGGGCGCAGTATTGCGACAATAGATATCCTTGGCTGTGCCTTATCTTCTTTAGGGGAATGATGGGTAAACAATCTGGAGCAATTAATGGTTAGCTCTGAAACTATTAATTTCAAGTAGCAATAAAAAAAAAAGCTGCTTTCAGTGAACCAAGGAAAGCAGTTCTAGAAAAGGAGATCATGTGTTTTAACCAGTTTAAACAAGCAATAACTGGGGCGCCTGGGTGGCTCAGTGGGTTAAAGCCCCTGCCTTCAGCTCACGTCATGATCTCGGGGTCCTGGAGTCGAGCCCTGCGTCCGGCTCCCTGCTCAGCGGGGCGCCTGCTTCCTCCTCTCTCTCTCTGCCTACCTCTCTGCCTACTCGTGATCTCTCTCTGTCAAATAAATAAATAAAATCTTAAAAAAATAAAATAAAATAAACAAGCAATAATTTTCATAACTAACATTTATATATATTATTAAGCCTCCTTACAACTTTGTGAAGTGGATAGAGCAGGAATTATCACCCCATTTTACAGATACAAGAACTCTGAGATTCAGAGAGTTCAGTTGATTTACCCGAGGTTATATGAAAGTTAAGTGACAGAATTAGAATTTGAACCAAAGTCTTACTCATTTTAATCAGGTCTGTTTAAATGTTTATTTGCTCATTCAGGAGCCTGTGTTTGCTTAAGTCGGCATCACTGTGCTAGATGTTGAAGGTACAGGGTCCCAAGACACTTGATAAAGGAAAAGATAAACAAGCAAACACATAATTACAATAAAGTGTACTGGGTATCATATATATGTATCAGCAGATTTTCTGGGTATAAAGGGTTTGAGAGACTTGAGAGAATAGGAAATTGTCTTCAGACTTACGGAGTTTGTCTTATTTTTTTCCTTATTTCAAAAGCAGTGTTTTCCTCAGGAAAATCAGAGAGCATTTAGAACGCAGATAACTTGACTTAATCGTAGTAGCCGCTGTTAACATCTTGGTGTGCATCTTTTCACATAGGAGTGAGGCATTTCAGTTTCAGGTTTTTAGAATGGCACAATTCCAAACTATGGCCATGGAAATAGGTAGCTGGAAATGCGTGGATGTCAAGGTCTTTGGAGTTGAAGAGGTCGGAAATTGTGAGACTAAGTTAGGCCTTCAACTTGGATGTGGAAGTCAGCTCAGTTGATAGCAGGTCTTAAAGTGCTGAGGAAACGTGAGCTCAGTACCTGCAGTGAACTGGCAATAGATGAAAAGTGGCAAAAAGAAGTATGACCTCAGAGGAACAGGAGCAAGAGTTCCCTGAAAACATTTGTTCCATTACATCCCATTGTCTCTGGTACTGTGCAGCTGTTTAAAAGATATTTGAATGAAGAGATTAAGAAGAGAAGAAGGGTGATATCGTGAACAAATTCATCATATATACCTCAAATGGGGAGAAGAATCAAGTAGCAAGGTTCATAGTGGAAGCTAGTGAATGGAGACATCTATGAAAGAGCTATAATAAATGATCCACTGCTCTGGGCATGTGAGGAAAGCCAATCCCAGGGAATACTGAAGAAAAACTTCATTTAGTAGAGATGCAAGGTCTTATGTTTATGCTGAGTCAGTCCTGCATCTTGGGATCCATTAGGCTGGGTAACATGTCCCTCCAAAAACAATTTGATTTTACAAGATCTTCTTGAAAGCTTTATCCATTTTTATATTATTTTTGCCATAATACTAAATGATAAAATTGGTAGATGTACACATGTATTTCAAACATATCTTCATGTTTATCTATCTCTATTTCTCTATATACCTATTTAGAGACAGGAAGAGACGGAAGCACAGATTTACTTTCTTCTAGACAGTCATATAGGGCCCATGACAACCTAAGTTCAGTTTGAAAATATAAAACAGCTCTGATATTATCTGTGATATAATTAAATTTGTATTTAAAGGTGAAGGCTGGAACATAGGATTCAGTAATGGTTTCTGCTGCCCAGGGCTGGCAGCATCTATGTTTTCCTAACAACACTTAAGTAAATTCACTGCTTCTATATGTATGTCAGGCTGGGGTACTGGGTTTCTGACACCCAACTCTAAAAGGCTTTAAAAGACTTTGTAGACATAGACACATACATTTTCATTCTCTCTCAATAATTTATGAGTAGATTATAAAAGGAGCTATTTGCTTTATGTTAACTGTCCTCTACTGACGTGATATTAGGTCACTTTATCTTCTCAGTCTGGATTAGGTACTAGTCCTTCTTGTGTATTTCTTTAGCATTTCTTAATATATGTAAATCATATGACTTTTCACCTTATCATATACATTATTTATTAGTCTTTCTCTTCTACTTAACTGTGAACTCTTCAAATTCAGATTGTTTTATTTACCTCTGTAGGCCCAGGTTACATAATAAACTCCATTCAGTGTTTTGAGTGGGTAATTCAATAGTTTGCATAAGCACCGCCTGTCAGACTCCATAAAAGTGATGATAGATTACATAATATCTGATTCTGAAAGCTATATGCACAGATAATGAACTCTCTTGAAGAGACAGTATTGCATAATGGAATGTGGGCTTTGAAGTTAGTTAGATCTAGGTTTGAATCCCAGTTTTGCCACTTAGCTAGCTATGTGTGACCTTGGACAAATTAAACAGCTTATTTAGTCTCATTATTCTCATAAATAAAATGGGTGATATTTCCTACCTGCATATAAACTGTTCGGCATGTAGCAGGTGTTCAGTAAGTGGTAGCTCTCATCATTATTAATTGTAGCCCCTCTCTGGTAGCCGCTCAAGGAATTTTCACTTTCTTGGTTGCCTTACTGCTAGATTTAATTAGCCTTTTCTGTGATGTACCCTATAATAACCAAGGCTGCAGAAGTTTGAAACTGTTCCAAGAAGTTGTTTTGTAAGTGCTAAGTACAGAAAATGCTTTGAAGAGATCATTGCTTTTCTTCTATTTGAACATCTTATAATAAAGTGTTTTTTGGTTTTTTTTTAAGTAGGCTCCCCACCCAGCATGGAGTCCAACACAGGGCTTGAACTCACGACTCTGAGATCAAGACCTGAGCTGAGATGAAGAGTCGGACACTTAACCAACTGAGCCACCCAGGCACCCCTATAGTAAAATTTTTAAAATGAAGGATGTGACTATGATGTGTATGCTGCAGTTACTGTTTAATCACTACTGTTTATATGCATGAATAATCCTAGATCTATTTCCAGAATTTTCTAATAATTCCCATCCACTTTTCTGATAATTTTTTGTAATGATTCTATAATTTTCTAATTTTCCCCACTCACTGCATACTTCTTGATCTCATTTTCTTTCTTTCTTTCTTTTTTTTGTTTATATGTTTTTGTTTATTCTTTTTTTTAAATTAACATATAACGTATTATTTGCCCCAGGGGTACGTGTCTGTGAATCATCAGGCTTACACATTTCACGGCACTTACCATAGCACAACCCCCCCCCCCAATGTCCATAACCTGGCCACCCTATCCCTACGCCTGCTACCCCCAGCAACCCTCAGTTTGTTTCATGAGTTTAGGAGTCTCTTATGGTTTGTCTCCTTCCTGATCCCATCTTGTTTCATTCCCTCCCCCGCCCAATCCCCCACGACCCCCGCCCTGCCTCTCAAATTCTTCATCTTGATCTCATTTTCAATGTATTTACAAAGAGTATTATAGTAATTTGTTCTTTTTGTTTCTTCCTTATTATGTTATGATATGTTGAGGTCTAGGACCATTTTTTTCTTTAATATGTACCTACTACATGGCTCTGTATTCTCTGATCCACCAATAAGAACTTACTGATTTTGTACTCTATTTCTTCTCATTTTCCTTGAGTCTCCATTTTCTAAAAGACTCCTTCTAACTTTGGTTTTAGGGACACTGTATTAAATATAATGAGTCATTATAAGAAAGTGGTTAATACTAAAGCTTTGGAGGCAGATTGGGTAAATTTGAGAAAATTGTTTGACCTCTTTGAGACTCATTTTTTTTTTCATCCATAAAATGTGGGTTATATGTACCTAAAAGGGCTTTTGTGAGGGGTAAATGAGGTAATATAAGTAAGATACTTTAGCTCCATTCCTGGAATAGAGAAAGCCCTCATTAAATTGTAAATTTTATTATATTTGTAGGGAGGTATCTGAGTATATTGAAAAGAGTATGGACAGGGGCACCCGTGTGACTCAGTAGGTTAAAGCCTCTGCCTTTGGCTCAGGTCATGATCTCAGGGTCTTGGGATCGATCCCCGCGTCGGGCTCTCTACTTGGCAGGGAGCCTGCTTCCCCCTCTCTACCTACTTGTGATCTCTCTCTCTGTCAAATACATAAATAAAATCTTAAAAAAAAAAAAGATTAAGAGTATGGACAATTGGTATTAGACAGACTTAGGGTCAAATTCTGGCTCTATCACTGAACAGATGAGTAACCTTAGGCAAGTTGCTTAACTTCTTTGAGTCTCGTTTAAAAACAAAAAAAAATCTAGGGGTGCCTAGGTGGCTCAGTCGTTAAGCATTTGCCTGTGGCTCAGGTCATGATCCCAGGGTCCTGGGATCTAGCCGGCCTAGGGCTCCCTGCTCAGTGGGAAGCCTGCTTCTCCCTCTCCCATTCCCCCTGCTTGTGTTCCCTTTCTCGCTGTCTCTCTCTCTCTCTGTCAAATAAATAAAATCTTAAAAAAAAAAAAAATCTACTGGGGTGCCTGGGTGGCTCAGTTGGTTAAGCATCTGCCTTTGGCTCAGGTCATGATCCCAGGGTCCTGAGATCGAGCCCTGCATCGGGCTCCCTGCTCAGCAGGGAGCCTGCCTCTTCCTCTCCTTCTGCCTGCCACTCTGCCTACTTGTGCTCTCTATCGCTCTGTCGAATAAATAAATAAAATCTTTTAAAAAAATCTATAAAGAAAGGATAGTAGTACCTGCCTCCAGGATTTTTGTGAGGTAATGTAGATGTAACACCTGCACAATGCTTGCTACGTACTAGGCATTCAACAAGTGATAACTACTATTGTTGCCATGTATAATATATACTTAAAGATTATTACTTGATCCTTAAAACAGTTCTGTGAGATGGAATTGGGTAACTTTAAAAAAAAAAGATTATTTATTTGAGAGAGAGAAAGCATAAGCGATGGGCAGACACAGAGGGACAGGGAGAAGCAGACTCCCTGCTGATCAGGGAGCCCAAAGTAGGACTCCATCCCAGGACCCTGAGATCATGACCTGAGCTGAAGGCAGATGCTTAACCAACTAAGCCACCCAGGTGCCCCTAGAATGGGTAACTTTTATCCCTGTTTTACAGATAAGTAAATAAAATTCAGTGCAATTAAGTGATTTTTTTTCATGGTTACTTAAGTAACGTTTATAGAGCCAGTACTAGAACTCAAGTCTTCTGACTTGTGAGCTTTTTGCTTTACAGCTTTTCCTAAAAAAAAAAATAAATGAGTAGATAATAGATTGATATTGAAAAATAGTTCCTTTTAGCGTCTGCTCCTTTCACTCCATTCTTAATACAGATCAACTCACATCAGGATGGTAGAGCTAAGGTAGAGTTACTCTTCTTAGTTCCAGTCTGAATTACTTAAATTTGTTCCAAAACGTGGTTTTGAAAGTGTGTCTCCTGAAGTTCCATGAAATAGTTTAGCCCAAGAAATGATAGCTATTTGATTGCCTTTTATGTCCAATTCTTAGATCCAAAGGTGTTTCCCCTTGGATGTCTGAAAAGCTTTCTGAGGGATAATTTACCTTTATAGGAAGAAGTACCTTTATTTATTTACTTGAAGATTTATTTATTTATTTTAGAGAGGCAGGAAGGGGCAGAGGGAGAGGGAAAGAGAATCTTAAGTAGACTCCATGCAGAGCCAGATGTGGGACTCAATCTTACCACCCTGAGATCATGACCTGAGCTGAAACCAAGAGTCAGATGCTCAACCGACTGCACCACCCAGATGCCCCAAGAAATACCATAATTTAATTCATTTGTGCTCCTGGGTTTGTGTATGTGTGGTGGATGTTTTTGTTGTGTTGTTACAGGTTGATGAAAAGCCCAGAACTCTGATGACAGATAGTCTGGTGATAAAGAATTTTTTACGTAAAATTGTCATGGTACACCCTAAGGTAAGCTGTTCTTTTGCACAGTGATGCTTCTCTTGTCATATGTTTTTTTGAGACCTCTACTCTGTAGGACATGAAAGGATATGGTTGGTTCTCTTTCTTTTCATGATAATGATTACAACTTTTAATATTGAATTGATTTGATTTCTTTGTCCCTAACACAATGTTGATGTTGGTCATGTGACATAGCTGAGAGCCCTTGGATATAGAGCTTTCTTTGGGTTGTTTTTACCTCCTTACTGTTTTATTGTATCAGTTTAGATACATTTTTTTTTCCTCCTCTGTGCTTCATTTTTCTGTTAAACCTGGATAATAAACCTTGCTGACTATCTTCTTCTTTTCCAAAGTGACTAGAAGAGCAAATCAGGAAATTTTGATAAAGTACTTCAAACTTTGGAGAGCTATAATTTTTATTATTAGCTATAGTTAGGAACGTTTATAAGGATGCATACCATTAAGTATGCTTTTTAACTTCTCCTTTTCTTCTCTTGCTAGCTTTCTACTTTCTCTGTCTTCAGCAGGTTTTAGTGCTTATTATGCCAGTCACTATTCTGAGTGCTTTCCACACACTCACTAACTCACCCCATGCAGCAGCCCTTGTGAAGTAGGTTTTATCACCATCATTCCCATTTTATAGCTGAGGAAACTATGGTACAGAGGTTAAGTAACTTGCAGAGCCAGGATTTTAATTCAGGCAGTCTGGCTCTAGAGTTCTTTATTACCCATTATGTTACATAGAAAGAAAAATATAGGTCAAAGATAGGAAATAATTAGAACAGTGAAGTAAATTGGAGGGAGGACAAAGTCAGAGGGGGGCAGGAGAAGAAATAGCAAAGGGAAAAGCATGGAATGTTCTAGGTACAAAAACAATGGAAAGAATAGAGAGAAAAATTGATAGTTCCTTTAAGGGGGAGAAGAGCAGAGAACAAAGGGTAGGATTCAGTGATAATCTGTGGCCACTTGGAATTGAAGTGTAGCACTCAATATATTTAAGATGCAGAATTTGAGCACAGATAAATGTTAATTGTATTAATTATATTATGTTCAGGGAAAGGACAAGTGAAAAAAAGGGGATATAAAGAGTATCTTCCCCTTTGGGAATTAAGTATGGAAGTTTTAATCTCTGTCCTGGTTCGTGTTAAATCTCATACTCCATTTACTTTGCAGATTAAATTTAATTTCAGTGTAAAGGTAAATGGAGTCCTTTCCATGGAAATCTTTGGGTAAGTCCTTAAATCCATGGCTTAAGTTTGTGCTGTGGCTTTATAGTTTTTCTCAGTCATTATTGTCCTGTTTCTAGTAGCGTCACAGTTTTTTGTTTTTTTTTTTTAAGATCTGTTTATTTTAGAGAGAGAGAGCGAGCTCAAGAGCCTGTGCGTGGGAGGGAGGGGCAGAGGGTAAGAGAAACCCAAGCAGACTCCATGCTGAGTGCAGAGCCTGACACAGGGCTCCAGGAAAGCCTTGATCTCATGACCCTGAGATCATGACCTGAGCCGAAATCAAGAGTTGGATGCTCAACCAGCTATGTCACCCAGTTGCCCCACGGTTTGACTTCTTGACCCAAAGTCACCCTGAAACTAATTTTCTGAGACCCCCACATTTTCTTATTCTATGTTAGCTTTTATTTTTTTTCAGATTGGATAAATTTCTTTTCCTATGTTAGCTTTTATTTTTTTAAGATTTTATTTATTTGTTTGAAAGAGAGAGAGAGAGAAGTAGGCAGAGAGGCAGGCAGAGAGAGAGGGGGAAGCAGGCTCCCTGCTGAGCAGAGAGCCCAATGCAGGGCTCGATCCCAGGACCCTGAGGTCATGACCTGAGCCGAAGGCAGAGGCTTTAACCCACTGAGCCACCCAGGCGCCCCTCCTATGTTAGCTTTTAATGAGCAAGTAGATTCATCTAAACATTTCCCATCTTTTCCTCTCACTTGAGTGGGTGATCTTAAGTTGCCATTTTCCCCTTAGTTAATTGGTTATTGAATTCTAGTAATCTTTGGGGGTGGTGGTAGTCATGGGCCAAAATTTGTATCAGGTAAAGATTGGTTTTAGAATCTCTGAAACGTGGCTTAGTTTTTCTTTGCTTTGCAGGACAAAGAATGAACCCACTTTGAACCTGTCGAATGGAATTGCTCTTGTTATAAGCTATCGGCATTATGTGAGGTGAAGGGTAAAAGCATTGTGGTCCCTCTCCACATTTTAATCTCCTGTTATGAGTATGAATGTGGGTAGAAATTGAAAGTAGCCTCACTTGTCATTTCTTAGTGCCAGGTATCAGATTCTCTGTCAGAAAAGTGGAAGTAAAACTTTGAAGCTATTTGTATTGAAAACGCTTATTATTTCTGGCTTCTTGAATATATTCTAATTGACCCAAGGACATGTCCCTTCTCCTGTAAATGAAACAAAACAAACCCTGCTAATTTCAATCTTATTTACATATGAGAAGACAGGAATGACTTTAGATAGTTACTTGAACTCTTGGATAGAAAGATGCTATGAATAGAAAGAATTCTTTGTTATTTTTTGTGCATCAGCATTTTGCATATGTTTAGAAATCCTCTCTCTCTCTCTACCTCAACCTTCTTCAGACTACAAAAAAAATCCATGGAGAAGATGGTAAATAAATGGGATAGAACCCTCTGCTTTGCCTTCCTATGCTGTCCACCTACCACAGAATCCAAAGTGAACGTGCATTATAGCAAGAAAAAAAACTAATTTATTATTAAGATCAACTAATTTATTCTTTATTCAGTAGTTTTCAACTCCATTTGTATGCCCTGAATCATCACTGGTAGTCATAGGATCTTAAGGCTTGAAGAGACTGCTCATGGCTTTTTAGTCTGTTTTTTCACTCTTAGAGTTACAATTCAGATCAGATTTTTTGAATTCTTTAATATGTGCAGGAAACAAAACCCCCAACCCTTAATCTTAAGTAGTCCTCTGCTATCATACAATCCTTACAGGTAGACAGCTCATTAACACAGATTTACTGAAAAAGTTTAAGCCTCTGAGCCAGTGTTTGTGGACATATCTTCCTGGATGACCTGATCAGTTTAAAGAGAGAGGAAAATCTTCATTGGGTGTGGAGCCTACTTTATTTATTTATTTTTAAAAATCTTATTTTAAGTAATCTCTACACCCAGTATGGGGCTCAGACTCACAACCCCGAAATCAAGAGTTGCACACTCTACCAACTGAGCCAGCCAGGCGCCCCATCGTGGAGCCTATTTAAAAAAAAAAAAATCTTAAGAACCAAAAAAGCTAAATTTGTCTTACCTGTTTTTTCACAGTAGACCAAAATTTGGTACAGCTGAATTACTCTGCAGCAGAATCCATCCTGTGCTAGGACATCCAGTAATGCTTTTCATCCCTGATGACATGGCTGGCATGGGTTTGTTGGGAGAGCTGATACTGACTCCAGCTGCTGCTCTGTGTCCCTGCCCAAAGGTCTTTTCCAACCAGCTGAATAGGATTTCTTCGGTTTCCATATCCTTTTGATGATAGAGTCCATCAAAATCTTCAAATTCATTGTCTTGAAAAGTGAATTTTTTAAAGATTTTATTTCTTTATTAGAGAGAAGGGGAGAGAGAGACAGTGAGTGGAGGGAGGAGCAGAGGGAGAAGGACAAGCAGACTGAGCTGAGCATAGAGCCCAATGCAGGACTCAGTCCCATGACCCTGAGTTCATGACCTGCACTGAAATCAAAAGTTAGATGCTTAATTGACTAGGCCAACCAAGCACCCTGAAAAAATGAAATTTTTATATCTCAATTCTAGAAAAGCCTTGGCATATAAACTCTGTGCCTAGAAGCCAGCATGATTTGTATAAAAACAAAAATCCAGTATGAAAGCCAAGCTTGAGAATTTTTCTAAAAATCTGAAAACTATAAAATGTGATACATGTGCCACATGCTTGTCATGTAATTTAGTATGAATGAAGCAGGAATGGTGCAAGCAGGAGAGATGAGGCTGGGAAAGTAGTTGGAGTTGAACGTGGCTCTTGTGTGTCTAAGTTCACACTAAGGAGTGTAAACTTCATTCTCTTTATAGTGGGAAACGATTGGATGTGTTAGGAGTCTCAGGCAGCATTATACAGTTGGGTAGGAGAGAGAAGTCAGTAATCACTAAGTAAATAAGTGATCTCGGAAAGAGATAATGCTTGCCTCAGTTAAAAAGTGTGATGAGCAAGGAAAAGAGAAATTTATCATTCGAAGTAATCAACATAATGAGGCAACCAATTCATTGTTAGGGTAGGGAGAGATTAGGGGGAGGGAATGGCCAAAGTTGATGTCCAGATTTCTACATCCAGAAGAGGCAAATCTATAGAGACAGAAAGTGGATAGAGAGGGATTTTTAGGGGGTGATAAAAATGGTCTAAAATTGATGGTGGTGATGGTTACATGATTTTTTGACTATACTATGACCTATTTAACTGTCCACTTTAAATGCGTAAATTGTATGTTATGTGATATCTTTAAAACTCAGTAAGCTGTTTAAAAACATTTCCATAGATGACCGGTAGAATAATGATACTGTCAATTAGATGCAAATCATACATGGCAGATTTGGAAGGTAAAGATTAGCTTAGCTTTAAACATGTTAAGTTTATGGTCCTGCAGGATGTCCCTTGAAAATGGCAAGCAGTTATACAGAAATTTTGGTTTGGAAATTGGAAGTAATCAGATTTAGAGAGAAATTTTAGAACCTCAACATTTCCCCCACGAATTTAGTATATCATAGTGCTGTGGTTAGAGCATGGCACAAGAGTGTAAATGCTGGATTCACCAATAATTGGCTATGACTTTATGCAGCTTACTTAACCAGCCTAAGCTTTTATTTCATCAGCTTTAAAACAGAGATAATACTACTTCGTAGATTTATTTATTTCCCTTTGCAAAGGTTTTATTGTTGTTATAGTTATTCTTTTGTGATTTGTTTTAGGATTGATTATATTGTAACCTATATGAGGCTCCTAGCATACTGCCTGACATTTAATAAGTGTTCAATAAATATTAGGTGTTACTGTTATATGATTGAAGCTATAAGAGTAAATGTAGTTATATATAGTAGAGTATAAAGAATAACAGGAGAAGGCAGAGGTCATGGAATAAATGCCAGCTGAAAATATCATTAGGGAGGAGGAAGGAGCGGGATGGTGATAAAGATTATGCATGGACTTTTGGATTTTAAAATCTTAATATCTAGGTCATATAGAAGAGTATAAAGTAAAATATAAAAATTTCTCCTCCTTCCCCATCCCATTCCCCAGAGGGAATAAGGCACATTTTCTATCCTCTTGAACTTTACATTTAGTGGGATATTTTATTTTATTATTATTTTTTTAAAGATTTTATTTATTTGAGAGAGAGAGAATGAGAGAGAGCACAAGAAGGGGGAGGGTCAGAGGGAGAAGCAGACTCCTCACTGAGCAGGGGGCCAGATGCAGGACTTGATCCTGGGACTCCGGGATCATGACCTGAGCCAAAGGCAGTTGCTTAACCGACTGAGCCACCCAGGTGGTCAGGTAGTGGTAAGTACAGTAAAGATAAAATAAAGCAGGTAAAGAGATTATGATAGGGAAGTTATTTTAAATATTATAGTCAATGGAGACTCTAGGGAGGTGATGTTTTAGTGAAGAGAAAGAGAGCTAACAGAAAACTCCAGTAGGATTTCAGTTTCTGAAAACGGCAAACTAGGTAATTTAGACCCACCCTCCCACTGAGGACAAATGCTGGATGAAATATTAAAACATCATAAAAGAATCTAAGAGCTAGTGAGTAGGGAGAAATTTCTGGGCCAACATAGGAGAAAACAGGAATCACGAAAGCTTGAGCCCAACATTGGGGGCTACTTTTGCCCTGAGGTCATTTGCAAATTAGAGCAACCAGTCTAGAGGCTAAAATGCACTTCCTAATCCATGTAGGACAAAAAGGCCAGAGTTTAGGGCCTGCTGAGCTGGGGTGCTATTAAAAGCACCTCTTGTTTTGGTCAGGGATAACTAAAAGGTTACGCTTTAAGGAGTAAGGTGAACCTGAAATAAACCATCCTTCACATGAACTCGTATATTTTTTGGGTCATCTGGGAAGGCTAGAAAATCTTAAACTTTCATAATGGATTAAGATGATTCTAGATTTCTAATTTTCCCAGATGCCTTGTAGAAGCAAACAAAAATTCTTTCTAGGTAGATAGATGACCACATCTGTGCTTCACATTATTTAACAAATGCTTTCTCAAAATGTCCAGCTTGTGTGCACATTTCTCTCTTTCTCTCTGTCATACACACACACCCCCATACCTAGGTAAAAGAGTGGACAAGGTAACATGGACAAAAGCTAGCAAAAACAAAAGCAACAGAAGCACCCACTGGGACTCCAGATTGGTAATATCAGACATTGATTTTAAAAATAAAAAATTATGTTTACTATGCTTATGAAATTGAAAGCCAAGCTTAAAAATCTTGCCGGCGGGGGTGGGGGGTGCCTGAGTGGCTCAGTGGGTTAAAGCCTCTGCCTTCAGCTTGGGTCATGATCTTGGGGTCCTGGGATCGAGCCCCACATTGGGCTCTCTGCTCAGCAGGGAGCCTGCTTCACCCTCTCTCTCTCTGCCTGCCTCTCTGCCTACTTGTAATCTCTCTCTCTCCCTCTGTCAAATAAATAAATAAAATCTTTAAAAAAAAAAATCTTGCCAGGAAACTGTAAACTATAAAATGTGACATAATTTTTAAAAGACCCAAACAGAAATTGTAGAATCAAAAAAGACAGTGACCAATATTGAAATTAAACAGGCAGGTTTAATAACAGATCAGATATAGCATAAGTGAATTTGTGAAGTAAAAGATGAGGATAGCAAAAACTTAGTAAAATAAAGCAAAGAGAGACAAAAGTATGGAAAATACAGAAGAGAGGTCAACAGGTGAGAGGAAATAGTGAGACCATTTAATGTACATTTAATTCATGTCCCAAAGGAGAAGAGAGAAAATGAGGGCAGAAATAGTTTTTGAAGAATGAATGGCTGAAGCAACTTTTTAAAACAGATTTCAGAGCTCAATAATCAAACAAATAGAAAGATATATATACCTGTAGAAAACCAAAAACAAGGAGAAAAATCAGCTAAGGAAGATGGATTTTCTTCAAAAGAGAAACAAATTGACAGCTGACTTCCCCATACCAACAGGATATAGTAGTATAATAGTGTTAATTTCCTGAAACTAAAAAATCAAGCTGGAATCCCATAGCCAGTAAAAGTATTTCTGAAGATAAAAGATAATGAACTTACCTATATAGATTAATGTCATAATTCATACAGTAAAAAGAATTAGTTCAACTGACTTTAGAACATAGTGTTTTGATGTACATTCTTGGTGGGATATACTCTAAGGATGAAGTAAACTGTAAAGCACTCTTTTTTTTTTTTTTTTAAGATTTTATTTATTTATTTGACACAGAGATTACAAGCAGACAGAGAGGCAGGCAGAGAGAGAGGGGGAAGCAGGCTCCCTGCTAAGCAGAGAGCCTGATGCAGGACTCTATCCCAGGACCCTGAGATCATGACCTGAGCCGAAGGCAGAGGCTTTAACCCACTGAGCCACCCAGGCGCCCCTGTAAAGCACTCTTGAAATTCATTTAGTGGTCTTGATTCTTAGTAATAACATTGGTATTATACTGAAATTATTGTATACATACTTATTATAAAGCAAGTAATTAACATTGTTGGGAACCAAAATTTATAGCGTAAGATAGCAGATATAGGAGTATAAATTCAAAGAAATATTTTTATTTTGAAATAAAAAAAATTTTTAAGTAATCTTGAAGTGGAATTGAAGATACCAGTGTGTACTCCCAAGTTTTCTGACTTCTGAAATTATATATTTCTTAGCTTTGTCTGCTAAACAAACAAAAAACAAATAAATGTAGGAACAATGAGCACTCCTAGTACCCAGAATGTGTTCTCTAAATGTCACTGCTCACTAAAAAGGAGGAATGACTGATTCCAGGTCTAAAGTAGAAATATACAAGATAAGGGGCACTTGGATGGCTCAGTCAGTTAAGCATCTGCCTTCGGCTCAGGTCATGATCCCAGGGTCCTGGGCTGGAGCCGCACATGGGGCTCTCTGCTCAGTGGGGAGTCTGCTTCTCCCTGCTTCTCTTCCCTTCTCCCTCCACCGCTTCCCTCCCCCCACCGCTGCTCATGCTCTCTCTCAAAAAATAAGTAAAATCTTAAAAGAAAAGAAATGTACAAGATGAGCCTGGGTATCTTATGTTGATCCAGAAAGCAAAGCAGCTATCAAAGTCCATGAGATTATGTCAATTTCAGAAATTCTACTTCCAGCCAAGAACAAAGAACAGGGACTGGATCCAACCTCCTACCTTGAACAAGTAAAAGAAAATGGACAAATTATATAAACAATAGATAGTGTAGGATAGTGGGTCTAGAGAGAGGAGATACAAATAAACCCTGTGTTGCACCACTGTACTACCTAGAGAGAAGTTCATAGGGAGGTTATACCCAACTAGAGTCTAGTGGATCTCTCTGAGTTGAGAAGACAAAGTTCAGAGTTTAGGGAGGTTCAGGCAGCTAGAACATAGTACCAAAGAGAAGATAAATATACAGAGAGAGCTCCAGACAGAGGAGAATTCCTGGAGTACACACAGAGCTCGGAATGGTTTCTGTTCCTACCATGCAGGATGGAAAACCTCATATTTCATAAAGTATCAGTTGGAGTCCTAAGAAGCGTTTGCCTGAATATAGTGGAGGAGTTAGCCCTCGGCCTAGCTTCTCTGGTCCCACCTAACAAAGCTTGAAAGTAAGACCCAAAAGGCTCAAACTATTCCCAAGTAACTTTATAGTGTTTGAGAAAAAAAGTTCGAGAATATTTACAGGAAAACAAAAATGTCCTGCATTTGACTAGATAAACTTCACAATGCTGGGCATCCAATAAAAAATTACTTGGCATGCACACAAGCAGGAAAATATGACCCATAATGAAAGAAAAAAAATTGGTCAATGAGAACTGCCCAGAAATGACATAGGTAATAGGATTAGTAAACAAGGACATTAAGACAGGTATGACTGTACCCATATAGTCAAGGTGTGAAAGGAAAATATTGAACATATTAAGTAAAGACACAAAAGATATAAAAAAAAAAACAACCCCAACTTGAACATCTAGACATAGAAATTACAACTTTTAGGATGAAAATACACTGGATGAGATTAGTGACAGATGCACACATTGCAGAGGATGTATACATTGCAGATGTACACAATGCAATGTACACATTGCAAGCTAAAATATTAGCTTGAAGACATGGCAATAGAAACTAAAATGAAACAAAAAAAAAAGACTAAAAAAGTGAACAAAGCTTCAGTGAACTATGGGATAACTTCAAGTGGCCTAATTCAGAGACATGTAATTGGATTCCTGCAGGGAGGGAGGGCAGATAAAATATTTGAGGAAATAATGTCCCCCAGTTTTCCAAATTTGATGAAAAGTATAAATCTACAAATGCAAGAAGATCAACAAACTTTAAACATAAGAAACTTGAGTAAAACTATCAAGATACATCATAATCAAATTGGTTAAAGCCAATAATAAAGAAAAAAACTTTAAAAGTGACTATGGTAAAAAGACATATATAACATACTGGGGAACCAAGATGAGAATTAAGATTTTTCATTGGAAACTGTAAGCTAGGAGAAAGTGAAGCAACATTTTTATTTTATTTTTTATTTTTATTCTTTTTAAGAGAGAGCACATGAGCTGGGGGTGGAGGGGCAGAGGGAAAGGAAGAACCTTTTTTTTTTTTTTTTAGATTTATTTATTTTAGAGAGAGTGGGAGAGGCAGGGAGAGGGAGAGAGAGAATCTCTAGCACACTCTCCACTGAGTACAGAACCCAACACAGGGCTCAGTCTCAGGACCCTGAGATCATGACCTGAGCTGAAACCAAGAGTCAGATGCTCAACCGACTGTACCACCCAGGCTCTTGGAAAGGGAGAGAGAGAATCTTAAGCAGTCTCCACACTTAGCGTGGAGCCCGAGGTGGGGCTTGATCTCATGACCCTGAGAATATGACCTGAGCCGAAATCAAGAGTTGGACACTTAACCAACTAAGCCACACAGGTGCCACTGAAGCAACATTTTTAAAATAATAAAAGAAAAAAAAAACTTAACCTGGATTCTATACCAAGAGAAAATATTTTTCAAAAACGAAGGCAAAATAAAATATTTTTCAGATGTATAAAAGACTTCAATCACCAGCAGATCTATATTATAAAAAATGTTAAAGGAAATGCTTCAGACAGAAGATGGAATTCTGGGTCTACACAAATAGAGAAGAGCACTGGAAATCATAACTAAGTGGATAGATAGAAAAGATTTTTACCGTATTTTAAAAAATCTCTTTAAAAGATAGTTGACTTTGGGACTCCTGGGTGGCTCAGTAGGTTAAGCGTCTGTCTTCCATTCGGATATGATCTCAGGGTCCTGGGATCAAGTCCCACATCAGACCCCTTGCTCCATGGGGAGCCTGCTTCTCCCTCTGCCTTCTGCACCTCCTGCTTGCTCTCTCTCTCACAATCTCTCTCTCTCTTGCTCATTCTCTCTGACAAAATATTTTAAAAAAATAAAAAATAAGTGAAAGTTGACTTTGTAAAGCAAAAAAAAAAATGCCTTCAGTATATAAGATTTATAATCTATGTCACAGTAAAATGAGTGACAATAGCACAAAGACCAAGAGGGGAGAAATGGAAGTATATTTTTGCAGGATTCTTATACTTTATGTGTGTGAACTGTTATAATATCATTTAAAAGTAGACGGTGATAAAGTTGTATACTATAAAGCTTAAAGCAATCCCTAAGTTACTACAACAAAGAATTATAACGAATAAGTCAAAAAGGGAGATAAAAATGGCATTACAAAAAACACCTAGTCCAAGATAGAATCCAAAAATAGAAAAGAGAGAAATACAAGAAACAAATGCAAAACACGTAACAAGATGGTAGATTTAAACCCAACCATAACAGTATTTATATTAAATATAATATAATATAAATTGGGTTTCAACAACCCAATGAAAAGATGGTCACACATTTTGACTCTTCAGACACTCCACTCTTACTGAGTTTGCAGTACCTCAAAGCTCCCCTGGTTCTAAAAAGTGAATGTGTTGGCCTTAGCTCCTGTGTAAATGTCTAGGATTTGTGGTGATAACTTAATTTATGGGTACTCTCTCCCTTTGTTCTTCTGTTACTTTTCATAATGCCCCAGTGCCTACGGGTGAGGATTTTAATCTTCACACTTAATTCTTCGTATTTACCCTGTTAAAAAGAGGATGAAAACCAAAAAAGATAAAGGAAAATATATTTCTGGTTTATTTAGCTTTGGTTCAAGGGACAAAAAGGATTAAGTATTAGTTCTTAACTGGAGAATTTTGCCCTCAGAGGACATTTGGGAATGTCTGGGGACATTTTTGACTGTCATGACTCGGGGGCAGGATGCTACTGGCATCTAGTAGCATCTAGTAGGTAGATGCCAGGGATACTGCTAAACATCCTACAGTGCACGGGACAGACCCTACGATGAAGAATTATCTGGCTTAAAGGGCCAGTAGTGCTAAGGTGGAGAAACCCTGAGTAAAAGGGAAGGTGAGGGTAGAAGTGAAATCAAGAGAAGGAAACCATTTCAGAGGCCTGGCCCTCTTGGTCTTGGTTAGAGAACAGGGTTAGAGAAGGTAAAGGAGTTTCCTTCTTAATCTGAATATACTCAGATACTTACTGAAAGATATTTCTTTGTATATACTTCTACTCTAGTATGTAACATACCATATTTTATTGATTTTTACCTGTATCTCCAGTACTATAAATGTGATAGCTCAAAGATAGGTATTAAATCTGGATACTCATCTTTGTATCCTCTGAACTTAATATGGTGTTTAGCTTGTAGTACCACTCAAACCTACGATGGAATAAGTAGGATGAATATATAACTAATTGTCCCAATACTCTGCCTGTACCACACACTTGTTAAACCCAGAATAAATTTCTAGGGATTCTAGTGGATCTTCTCTGGTGCCTCACACCTATATTCAATGTGCAAAGGAATACGTAATCATCTAGCACCCTAGTTTATTTCTGGGAGTATGAACCAGGTTAGTGTTACGTTTGTTTTATGAATGTAGATGTGTTTATGAATACATGGTCATAAAGAACTAAAATCTAGTAGTTTTCTTTAGCAACTATACATATTTCTATATGGACCGTCAGGTCTGCCTCTGATATTGCCAGGTCAGGAGCAGCCAACTACCACTGTCTTCAAAGATACCTCTTATTTCATTGACTGGAAGAAATACCACTTGTGTATGGTGCCCAATTTGGATCTCAATTTGGATAGAGGTATATCTCCCTCTCTTTGCACAGGAATAAAGAAACCTAGAGGATATTAGAGAAATGCAAGGAAATATAAATAGCAGGTGTACATAAAAAATAAGACACAGTGATCTGATGGTTTATGTTGGGGGCTGCTGGTGGGGGTCTGGCTAAGTTTGGGAATCTACATGAAGTGCAGCAAACAGGTCAATAGCCAAAGCTGCATTAGAGCCTAACTGTTTTGATATTACATTTCCTCTATTGCCTTCTCTCTTCCGGGTCCTCTTGAGATAGTCAATAGGCCTCCATCTTGTAATGACTTGTTCAGAGGTTTTCTGTCGTACCTTAATCTGTCAACTCTGGGCTTTTAGAAAGGTTAGTAACATCACTGAACTATTGTGGAAGAGAAATATTTCCTAATGAAATGAGAAAATGCACATAAAATTACTTATGAAAAAATTAGAACAGTATATAAATTCAAAGCAGGAGTATAAACCACATAGTAATCAACTTAGGAAGCTGGCTGTAGTATTCACCTAGAGCCTAACCACATTAACTTTGGGTGAGAGTTGGACACTTAATAACTGGACCAAAAAATAAAACTGGAAAGTGGGGATATGCAACCATGAGGTGATATCTAGGAGGTTTACAGTCTTGAGCTTGACTATCGTTTGCTAGAATCCTCTGAAATTTAGAAGGTAGTCTGATAAACTGGATGCTGAGGAAGGTAACTAGTGGGGAAGAGGCATTCTAGAACTGTGACTGGTATGAGAAGACTGAAGCCTCCTGGGATGAAGTATCTCAGGGGAAATGATAGAATCTTCTCTAGGAAGTAAGCCTCAGAGTAAGGATTTTTTTTTTTTTTCTTGAGTAGGTAGTTGTTCCAGAGGGTGCAATGAAAGGAGGGTGTCTGAATAGGGTCTGTGGAGATGAGTGGGTTTGTGAAGAAAGAATGCCTGGTCTTAATAGGTGGAATGTCATGCGATTAAAATTTTTGAATCTTTAGGGCTCTCCATATCTCCTTTTCTCTTTCAATTTTTATTTTCATGCTTTGTTGGTTTCCTTCATTTTTTGTCAATTCGTGATGCCTGAACTTGCTCAGTTTACTTTGGAAATGAGTAATGTAGAAAATGTCCCCTCAAAAAAAAAAAAAAAAAAGAAAATGTCCCTTCATCTCCTTCCCTCCCTCATTACTGTAAAGGACAGAACCGAAATCCACACGGAGGTACTTCTCCATATGGATCTGGGTGGAACGTAGGACTATCATGATTGTATTCTAAAGGATCAAGGTACTAGAAAGTGACTATAGGGCATCAGATTACCTGGGAATACAAATATAATATAGTAATGTGGTTAAGAACACAGATTTTGAGTCTGTCTAAAGCAGTTCCACCACTACTGCCTCATGTTAGGCAATGTATTTAATCTATTGGTGCCTTTTTTTTTAATCTGTCAAATGGTATAGGAATAGGTCCTATGCCATAGTGTTGTTGAGAAGTTTAAATGTTTAGATGGTCCATGTGAAGAATTTAACACAATAAGTGGCATGTAGTAAGCATTTAATACAAATTAGCTGTTTTCATTATCATTACTCAGGTTTGACTCTGACCTCTGCCTCTTACTAGTGATATCTATCTAAGAAAGTTGTATGGGGAATCAATAAATGTATTATACTAATGTTTCCCAATAAATTCTAAGGAGTGCTGTTTGGTTTGCATTTTGCACATTGAGTTGTTATTTTGATGTTCCTTCTGTGAGTCGCTATTATTTGCTTCCATCACGTGGATAGAAAAACAGGTTCAGGAGGAGAAGGGAGTGTTCAAATTTAGATCTGTCTCAGATCCTTCTTTGTTTGGGGTATAGGTTCTTTATTCACTTAGCATTCTGAGGGCTTTACTTATCTTAGAATACTGTGTAATATCTTGTCCTCTAGATTTGGTGCTTCCAGATGTGAGTTATCAGGTGGAATCCAGTGAGGGAGATCGGTCTCAGAATATGGACTCCCAGGGACAAACTCTGCTGCTTTTTCTCTTTGTGGATTTTCACAGCGGATTTCCAGTCCAGCAAACAGAACTGTGGAGTAGGTATAGGGGCTGCCAGTTCGGGTGTGCTTAAATGTTAAGAAAGTAAAGAAAGGGAGACTTTATATGATGCACATGTCTGAGTTACATATATTTCTGTAGAAAAATGAATTTTAATGAAAAACCTTGCCTAAATAAGTTAAATTATATGCTCTATGGAAAAGATACATATCTTGAAACACCACTTAAATGATGACATTCCCAGATTTAGTTGGCCATATATCAGTGGATACTTCCTATAATGGTCTCTACAGAGTCTTTTACCTTAGATGAGTGGTTCTCAATCATATTTGCATGATATATTACCTGGAGAGCTTCTAAAAAATGCCCAGACTTCACCCCCAGGGATTATGATTTCCTCGGACTGAGACAGGATTCAGATATCAGTATATTTTTAAAGTTCAGGCCTGAGAACTGTCCACTACGTTACCGCTTTTCTAGGTGGAATCAAGAAACATTACTCACATTGCTTGGCCTTGATGCAACATCTCTCTCAACTACAACATAAGGAGGTGTGGGAGTGTATTGGTCTGAATGACTTTATGTGATTGCTGCAGGAATCTCTGGAAAGGGAGAAACTGTCCTTCAGGCATACAAAGGGGGTCTTTAGAGTTTATCTAACAAATCGGAAAGGTTCTGTTTGGTGGTCCATGAAACACATGCATCAAAATTTGATGCAGTATTTGAAAATGTGCTGCTTTCTGAGCCAAGGATTAACTCATTGTTTTGTTATAATGTAAAAATATGGTATGGCCCAAGAATCTGCATTTTTAACAAGATTCTCAGGTAATTTTTAAATATAGTAAAGTTTGAAAACCACTGAGTGTGAGTGTGAGTTGGCTTATGTCTTTTAATCCAATAAACATTGAGATATAAATTTAAGTGTTTCTTTTTTTTTAAGGTTTTATTTATTTGAGAGAGAGTGCAAGCAGGGGGAGGGGCAGAGGAAGAGGGAGAAGCAGACAGCTTGCTGAGCAGGGGACTTGATCCCAGGGCTCAATCAGGGATCATTATCTGGGCTGAAGGCAGACACAACCAACTGAGCCACCCAGGCACCCCAAAGAGTGTTTCTCAATGCCCTCCTAAACTTGGAAATAGCAAGACATGGAGCTTATAAATGTCTGGGGAAAGGTTCATAAGCCTCCCTTTTGGTGCTCCCGATATGTTTCTGTGTTCTCTGTGAGCCAGTGTTTTTTCTTGGGACTCTACTCCAGCCATTCCAGTGCTTGTTTGGTGTGGCCCCGCTCCCACTGAGTCATGAGAGAAAGGAGACAGCTTACATCCCCAGATCAGAAGAGCTCATGTTGACTGGTGCCAACTATTTATTGAACAAACTGTTGTCAGCTGTGGGATTTTTCCTGCTTCCTGCCTTCTGTGCTTCTCCTGTCTTTTTCCAGTATCTGTATATTGTTTAGGAGAGAAGCACACTGCTTTTGTGGGTTCTGGCTTGCAACTCTTTATTTTAAGAGCTGTGCTCACTGTTCCATTCATCAAGGCCCTGGATTGGGAGCACAGAAGTGACCCAAGCTAATGAGGCTTCCAGCAGGGAGGACAAAGTGAGGATGCCTAGGGTTGTTACCGGCCTGCACTCATATGGACAGAGGCTGATAAGAGAAGCATCTTAGTGGAAAGGACTTCAGGGTAGAATCAAGAAAGCTGGGTTTAATTTTAGTTCTGCTACCAAATTCCTTGATGATTTTTGGGAAACAAGTCACATAAATCATCTGATCTTCCCTTTTTGTATATTTAGTATGAGATTGTTAGACTAAGTGCTACCAAAGGCCCTTCCAAGTCTAAAGACTCTCTTAAGACTTAAGATCCACTGTCTTTTGGCAGGGTTTTTTTGTTGGTGGTTGTTTGGTTTCGATTTTTTTTTTTTTTTTTTTTTTTTGAGGCCTGCTATTGGCATTACCACATTCAGTCTTCCTTAGGATGACATAGAGTCGCATACCATTTTTCTGAATCCTGTCAAACACACCTGAAGAACTCAGATTCCTCAAAAAAGTGTTTCCTGTCATTCTTGTAGTAATGTGATAGTTTATATATCTCTGCTTAGCTTGACTCTGAAGGCCTTTAGCATCTCAGGTAGTGACATTCGATATTGGATTAAATAGAAATTCATCACTGCATTAGTAAACATACTAAGTATCTTTTTTAAAAACATGTATTTATTTGAGAGAGTGGAGAGTGGCAGAGAGAGAGAGAGAATCCTGAAACAGACTCCCCGCTGAGCATGGAGCCCAATGATGATGACGCTGGGCTTGATCCCAGGAGCCCGAGATGATGACCTGAGCCGAAATCAAGAGCAGGCTGCTCAGCTGACTGAACCACCCAGGAGCCCCCATACTACGTATATTTTTAAATTTCTTTACACATCTGGTAGTTTAGGACTAGCCTTTGAAAAAGGATGTATGGTGAAGGTAGGTAGATACAGATATATGGATAGAGATACAGTAATTTTATCTTCTTTTTCCCTTATTCTTTCTCATATCCTTGAAAACTTTCTCTAGAGCTACTTTTAGGAAACAGATTGTGCAGAACTACAGTCTGTTTCCATGTGTCTTAAAAAAATCACTTAACTGGCCTCCTGCCCACCTTGTCATGGTAACTTTTCTATGATTAACTCATTATTTTGCTACAACGTTAAAGGCATCTGGTAGTATCAGCAGTTTTAGGGGAACAAACGTGTAGCTTTTTAATTAAATGTCTGCTTTCAAAAGGGGCCTAACTGGTTTCTTGAGGCTATTCTTAGCACCAAACAATAGAAAACAGTAATCCATACGATATCATCATAGCAGTATTTTCCGTTTGAATAATGCAATGTACATTTCAAAACACTTCATATGTATTATCCCAGTTTATCTGCACAACATGCCTGTGAGAGCAGGTGGTATAAAGCCAATTTTAGTTTTGAAGTGAGAAAAGTGAAGGGGCTTGGTCACCACAAGTTAGTGGTTGAATTCACTCTAGAATCTATGTTCTCCAGACTCCAATTTTGGATTCCTTTTGAGCAGACCACATTTTGCATTCCTTTCTGGGAAAGCATCATGGTGCCTTGTGGTAGAAAATGTACCTTCTGGTTTGCATTTTTAATGTAGCCCTGAGAAAAGCCAGCCAGCTATAGGCTGCTTCACCATAGTGCCTTTGAACAGAGTATTCAGGGGAGATTAGAAAAACACTGAAAAAGGAAAGGTTAATTAAAAGGATTTTCTCAGGTGCAAAGTGAATTTGTCTTCCTGTGTCTGTTGTCTCCGGGTCATCAATGCTAGCCTATTGTTGTTTGACGTATTTTGCCTATTTCTTTTAGCTGTTAGCTTTTCTTCTGAGCAGTGGTACCTATGGTTACTTTATTACAAATAGCCCCCATTTAAAAATACCTTGTACCACCAGTCTCCGAGTCATTTTTGTGAGTGTTAACTTTTTCTGTATGATGGGATATGTGACAGGATTGAGACCCTGACAGTAACAGTGGCTCACCCCAACAGTGATGCTCTCACAAGAAGGGAGTAGGGTAGACACACTCTCCAAGAGGCCTTTCCTTTTTCTCTTCCTCCTCCTCCTATCCTTTGGGAGTCACCAGTATCATTGTTTATAGTATGTGGTATATATTTCTGTTTCTGATATGAATTAAACAGGATCCCTCACTTGTCTCTTCAAAAATAATGTCAACCTTCACACTTAATTTTTGAAGTCTTTTTTATTTGCAAGTGGAATTGGGTGGGTTTGTAAGTTGTTGGGTTTTTGTTGTTGTTGCTTTTTGGGTTTTGTTTTGTTTTGGGGGGGTTGGTTTTTTTGTTTGTTTGTTGTTTGTTGTTTGGTCTAAAAAAGTAATTATTTGTGGATAGGCAAAAGTGGCTTCTTCTTCCAAGAGGCCTCTTTCTCATTCCTCCCCTATCTCACAGCACATAACAGCAGTCTTGAAGTGGCCTTTCTCATTCAAGGTTACCAATATTTTCCCTCCCCTTAGAAGTCCACACTTTGCTCACCACACATCTCAGTGCCATCCTCATGGAGAGCCACAGCGTAGTGCAAGATTCTGTCCAGGTTGCCATGGACCAGGCCTTGGAACAGCATCACCAGGCTACCAAGGTAATAAGAAATTCATAACTCCTTTTCTCCTACTCTAAGAAAAATAACTAGAGGATATGACTGAGCTTGAGAGCCCTTCCTCTCTTAATATCTCTTCCTCTTTTGTCACCTTGGCTGATCCTTACATTGCCTCTCTCCTAGGAACGCAATAACTTAGGATATGTTACTGTAACCGGCTTGTGTAGTCTTACCTCTTAATAGGTAAATTTGAGTAAATAGGGACAAAATAATAGAGAAAAATTACTAATAATAAGCCTTTTCCTTATCTGTCTTCCCTTCCCACACATACTTCTGGAGCTACTGCATCTCTAAATCTTAATTCTTCCCTCATTTCCTAATGCTTTATAACATCACTTTCTCTCTCTCTCTCTTTTTTTTTTAAGATTTTGTTTATTTGAGAGAGAGAGTGAGCAAGAGAGAGTGAGCGAGCACGAGCTGGGTGGAGGGGGTGTGGGAGAGGAGGGAGGAGCCCAGGGAGAGGGAGAAGCAGGCTCCCCGCTGAGCAGGGATCCTGATCCTCGGACTACAGGATCATGACCTGAGCCCAAGGCAGAGGCTTAACTAACTGATGGACCCAGGTGTCCCAACACTTTCTCTTTTTATCTTTCTGACTTCCTCTAACCTATATACTTTTGGTAACATATTTCTTAACTTCACGTGGCCCCCTTTCCGGGAAAAAACAACCACACTAAGAGGGCAAAGTTTAAACCTTTTTTTTTTTTTTTTTTTAATAGTAAGCGCATCTGTTTTATTGCCTAGCGTCTCATGGCTTATCTTTTCTGAATGTGTCTGTGTCAGTAAGTCATCTTTGCAAAAGGGGAGAACATTATTTCAATCCCTAAGTGTCCTTTCTATGGCATGATCTCAGTAAATATTGTTGATGGAGGGGGAAGAGTTGTTGAAATCCCGTTGTTACTGAAATCTTTGATTCCTTTGGGATTCTCTGAACCAGTAGCTTGGGATTATTATAAACTGCCATCTCTTCTTACTTATTATGTTCCTTAGGATCATCAGAAATTGCAGGCCTCACTCTCAGTGGCTGTGAATTCCATCCTGAGTATCGTGACTGGAAGCACCAGCAGTAGCTTCCGAAAGATCTGTCTCCAGGCCCTTCAGGTCAGTGGGAGATTGGGGCTGCTTAAAAGTGCCAGGGTTTTAATGATATTCTACTGCCTAACACAATATTATGTAGAGCTTTTAGAAACATTATTTCATTTTATCCTACTGTGATCCTACATAGCGTCAGGCCTGTGGTGTTTTAAGAAATATTTATTGAGTGGATAGTATGTGTGTACTATTTTATAAATGAGAAAATAAGTTACCTAAAATTTCTACTTGATTTATGTCACATAGCTAGTTACAGTAACTGAGCTAAGATTAGACAGTGATTCCCATTCCTTATTGAAGAATGTTTTGTTACCTCATGGTGACAGAAAACATTGGAAATAACTGAGTAGCCTAAGTATTACACATATTTGGCAGTATGGAATAGTATAACAATTGAAGTCAGAGACCTGAGTTCAGTTCTTGGCTCATTTACTTACTGGCTATGTGGACTTAGGCCTGTACTTAATTTGTCTGAGCTTCATCTATAAATTGGAAAAACTAATGGTATCTCAGAGGGTTATTACGAGGGTGAGGGCTAAGTGTGAACATGCATATAGCACATGGTAGGTTCTGAATAAATGTTAAGTTTCTTTCCATCCTTTTAGGAATGTGTGCTGACCAATTGGTATTATCAGTGGGTGACCCTTTCATTCTATGTCTGTTGCTTTATTTTTTTGTACCTTTTTTCTTGAAAAAATAGTATAATACATTCAAAATTTAAAATAATAGCTAATAATATTTATCACTGTAATTAAAATTTTTTGCATATTATCTCATAAAGTTATATTGTATATTTGTAACTGAAGAATTCTTTATTCATATATAATTTAACATTTCCCCATTTCAACTGTTTTAAAATTTGTATCAGTTACCCAATTTCACTACATTGATTTAATCTAATTTAATAAACCATTCCTCTAATGATAGGCATTTAAGTTGCGTATGTTCTTTTTGCCAATATAAATAGTATTTCAGTTAATACCTCTGTGTGATATCTTGCTTCTTCTGAATTATTTCCTAGAATAAATTTCTATAAGTGAGTTATTAGGTCTAAGAGTATAACACTTTTATAATCTAGTGCTTCCTACAGCTTCAGCTTTCTGGGTCATGTGGATAGCACAGGGTAATGAGAAGAATGCTATGTTGGAAATCCTAAGGTCAGCCCTAACTTTTGTATAACAAGCCATGAGATCTTAGGTGGGTCACTTTGCCTTTTTGGATTTTAGTTTTCTCATCTATAAAATTAGTTTGTTGTATTAGGTGATAACTCCTGTCCCCTTTAATATCCTGCAATTCTGTACTAAAACTTAGAGGTTATTACCCATTCCTTATGGATGCTATTATCTTCTTCCTTTATTTGCAAAAGACTCATCTGAGGAAAAGTTCTTATATCAGTCTTAGTTGAATATAGTGAAACCTCTGCTCTCCTGGAACTTGTTTTAGAGGAAAGCAGTTTATATAACCTCTTTATGAACAGATAGATCTCTGGGATATGTATTTCCTATAGAGATAGGAGGACAAAGGCCTTGTTTGAAAGACTTGCTTAGGTAACAGAAACTGGAAGACATAGGAGCCACAACTACTTGTCTCATGCCATGTATCCCAGGCCTTCTCTCTACTTCTCCTATATCCATAGGAATTAAGGAAACTCCTAACATAACATGAAGGATGTCAGTGGTTTGGCTTCCTATTCGTCTCATCCTCTTCCCATATCCTGTGGGTACCTTCCTTTTGGTTGCCAGTACTGGAATTCAGCATGTTTCATCTCTGGCCCATTTTAGGCAGCTGACACTCAAGAGTTTGGGACCAAACTGCATAAATCATTTCATGAGATTACCCGGCACCGATTTCTTCCCTACTGCTCGTGTGAGATGAAGCGGGTAAGTATAAAGTAATAATCAGTACTTTGGTGGAGATCTTCCATACTGATGTGTGGGAACCCTGAATACAAGGTGGTTAGGTGCAAGTACTTTAGATTGCACAATCTGAGGTTAGCCTTTCAGCAAGGAAGCCTGTGGTTTAGGAAAACTTTATAAAATATAGTATTACACAGAGGTCAAGAGCATGGCTAGATGTTGCTCAAATTCCATTTCGGCCACTAGCTAGTTGTATAGTATTGTGGAAGCTATTTAATCTTTCTAAGCCTTAGTTTCTTTATCAATAAAATAGAAATGATGCATACCTAAAATAACTGTTATGAGGTTTGAATAAAATAATTCATGTAAAATACTGAGCACATAGCTACCATTACAATGGTGATGATAGAGTGGAGTACTTATGTTTAGTTTTGTCTAATCAAAACCATACTTTATTCACCTTTCTGGATGCTGGAGATGTAAAATTGCTTTAGTTGGGGTATCCACCCTCAGGGTGCTCAAACAGCTTCATCTGGTTTTTTGACAGACTCCTGTAATGAGTGAAAAGATTCATAGCTGGGAAATTCTATATATCTCCCGATTCCAGGTATAGCTGATAATAGTGTTCCAACTAAAGCCCACTCTTCTGACTCTCTTGGCTCCAATCAGTAGGACTGGCTTTTGTGGAACTAAAGTATAATATGAGTAAATAAAAGAGAGTAAGGGTGATACTATTTACAATGGCTTCTGGCTAAGATGGAGTGACAGGAACTAGATTTACTCTCCTGACTGAAATAAAAATCCAGACACAACATATAAACCAATAGTTCTCAAGACATTGGGCATCAATGAATAGGATAGTCTTTCCTGAGTCGTGGAAAACAAATGAAATGAGCCCTATGATTACCCTAACATACTGCCTAGAGAAAGTACAGAGGCCATTGAACAGGGAGAAGATATCTAGGCAAAGCCTAGTGGTTTCCCTGAGTTGAATAGATGAAGCTGGGAATTCCAGGATGCCAAGGCAGATTAAGTTTTCAGGGTAGACTATCAGAAAGGAGAGAGCTCCACAGAGAGAGAATTCTGGGAATCTGCAGGGTTCCTTCTCCATTATTCAGATGAGTATGAATCAGCTTATTCTTATGAAGAAACTATTCAGGTAAAGAACCACCCAGAAGGATTAGAGGGAATAATGTGCAGAGCTTACACAGGGCCGGGAATAGTACCTATTTCCATCAGCCAGAGAGGAAAGCTTTATAATTTATGGAGCATGATGTAGAATACTAAGATACTTGCCTTAGGAATGGAGAAAAATTAAACCTCTGCCTAATAAACACTCCTCTGGTCCTGCCTAACAAAACTTAAAAGCAGAAGCAAGACATAGAGGGATCAAGTTGTTTCCAAGTAATTCAATAGCATCACAGAACAAAGGTCAAGAATATTTATAGGACTATTAGAAATATCCAGCACCCACCACGGTAATATTCACAGTGCCTTGCATCTAATCAGAATTAACAGGCATGGTGAGAAGCAGGAATATACAACCCACAATGAAGAGAAGACTCAGTCAGTTGATAAATCATTGAATCAAAACTGATCCAGAACTGACACAGAAGATAGAATTAGTAGACAAAGACATTAAGAGAGTTATTATTATAACTGTATTCCATATGTCCAGGAAGCTAGAGGAAAGACTGCAGATACCAAGTAGAG